>JAVJIF010006893.1:0-60000 GCA_038442645.1 Agave tequilana
CATGAAAAGCAAATGACTCAAGGGGTATACATGTATATCTTAAAGTTTGGCAAAATAGACATATACATGAAGTTAAAACACATGATCATAAAACATGTCCAATCATTGGGAATATAAGTTAAAATGCATGAATCATCAAAACTAGACTATACTAACACATCTAATGGGTGCAAATAAGCATTCAAGAACAAACAATATAAAGATTTATTGTGGCCCATTATATGTACAAGTATAAATCCTAGTCTTAATAAAAACTAACATCCAAACGTATATTCAATCATGAAGCGTAAGACGATACATAAATCAAACATGAAAATCATAAACATGATCATTATGTAAATCCTCATGCTATTAGAGCTATGAAATACATAATAGCTAAAAAATGGTGAGAACACAAAAATAAATGGTCCATATAAACATGGGTGATCTCAAAAGCTATACATGCATGTCAAAGATCTAAGAATCATGGCATTTAACATAATAAACTCTAAACACCAAAAACATGAAAATCATGAAGTATAAAATAAGATATAAACATCCATATGAACATTATGTATATGCATGTGCATTTGATCTAGGGCATACATGTTAGTACTAAACAAGGTGAGAACACAAAGATAAGTTCATTTAAACATGAGTGTCTCAAATAACTAAACATGTACATCACTAATCTAATAAGCATGGCATAGGCATAATGAACAATAAAACATAACATGCTTTAAATCAATGACATGAAAAGCATGCAAATATAAACGGGAGTTAGAGAATGATACCAAAATCGATGAGGGCACCTCTCTAGTTCTCCAAACAATGGTGGTCATCTTCCACCAAACTTCCCTTGAAAGTGATGCATCCAAAAATGATTCTCTTTAAGCTTGGAACGCATCCACCTCAAGGCACCAATACTCTCACGTTATGCGAGAGCTTCCACCTACATCAAAAAGCATAGAGGTGGTCTTTGGTACCCATTTACTTTTGGTCCACGGGGGTTAGTATCTTTTCTAACCCAAACAAGATTAGTTGCTAAATTTTCATAATAAATACGATCATAACAAAATCTAGCAAGGTGGCCTTTTCGACCACAATGTGTACATGTGACACATGAGCATACATGTGATGGGGTGACCGTGGGAAGCATGTGTATGCCGTGGAGGGTGTGCAGATGGAACTTGTTTCTTGCGAACTAAGTTTCCAAGCGTGTATGATTTAAGGCACATTGGCTCAAAGTGGAGCCCAAACATTCAACACTTTTCTTCAAAAATTTATGTCATTTTCAATACTAGAAGACAAAGTGGAGCATGCATAGATGTGCTAGGTGAAGTTACACTAGCATGGCAAACATGAGAATCTATATCAATTTTAAAGATTCATTTTTCTTCAAAACTAAATTCAATTCTTTTGTAATAGAATCAATTTCATTTTCAAAACAAGGTTATCTTTTAAAACAAAATCCAATTTGAAGATAAAACCCCATTGTTTTTCACAACATCATATACAATCATATTTGTTTTTCAAAAATCATCACAATCATTTTGTTTTTCAAAACATCAATCTCATTTAGGGCAAGGTCTAGTTGAGATCTTAGTGAGTCATGTTCACTAGTAATCTCTTCCTTCTCTTGCAAAATCAATTCCAAAGCTAGAGCATAAATCCTTCATTCTTCTTATAAATCAAATGTTTCTTTTTCAAAAGATCATTTTTCAACAAAATTTTCAAGCTTTGAGGTAAGTTCTACATTTAAATTTTGAATTCAAAAACACCATAGCAATATGAACTAGAGCTATCATCTAGTTGAGAATCCGATTGTACCTCAAGGGAGTCTTTCCCTTGGACCATGAGCAATGCTCGTCGGACTTGTCTCTCCTAGATCTCTCAACTTGTTGACAATCCTTGGTAGCTCGGGAGAAGTCAATATGCTCCAAACTGCAAAAGCCGAATCAAAATGAGCAAACACGGGTAAAAGATCTTCATTAAGAGATGCTCGTTTGCCTTTTTTTCTTGCTACTATTGGGTAGGATTCTGAGTAGAGGCTTGATAAACTAGATGTCCTAGGCTTTTTAAATGACTACTCATCTGGCCATCACATATCATGTCTAGAATAGTCAAACATAGGAGGCTATCCATGAGTGCAACTAAATGTGTGCAAATGAAAATGCAAATGAAGATTAGCAAACCAAGATCTCACTCTTAGGTGGTTAAACCTAAATATCAGGAGCGTAGGCTCTGATACCAATTGAAATCACCTAGAGGGGGGTGAATAGTGATAATGCTAATCTAATGAACTTAATGTGGAATTTAAAAACTAATTGCAATTACACAAATGCAACCAACTAGAGATGCACACACAAGCAAGCCAAGCATATAAGTATGAATGATCAATGTGAAATGATGCAAGGCACAAAGTAGAGAGAGTAAGAGTCAAGGGATCAAGCGCAAACAAAAGATATGTTTCGAGGTTCGAGCACCTAGCTCTACATCCCCACCTTCACACAGAAGGATTTCAAGTCCACTAAGCCTGTCCACAAAGGACTCCCACAAAGGGAACCTCCACCGAGGATTTGGGGCAATAACAATTATAAGGAGTACCCAACTCCTCTCCTTACAAACACAACTCCTCCTTGAGGCACAACTCCAAGCCAACAAACAATCACCTCACAACTTGAGGGATTAGCACAAAGCTTACACAAGGATCACCTCACCACTTGAGAGATACAACCAAATGCACAACCTCCTCAACACAATGAGGAAAGGCACAAAGCCAAGCAAAGATTGGGTTTACAACTTGGTGGTCTAACAAACAACCACAAACAATTTCTTTCCCACACAAGGATCCTATAGAATGAGATAGTAGATGTAGCTCAAGTGTGGAGAAAACAAAGGAATGGAAATCACAATCTCAAAGAAAATCCTTGGAAAAACTAGAAACCAAGATGAAGAAGTTTAATCAAACACTTTTTCCAAAAAACCTTTTCCTTGATTTTCCAAACCCTAGCAAAAATACCAAATAGATTGTTCAATTTAAAGCCCAAAAACTTCTTTTGATTGCTGTGAAAACACTAGAAAGTCAGGAAAAATTCGCACCAAAAATCTTAGAGAAAACCTCTTTCCAATGGGGTATTTATAGCCATTTACAAAACTAGCCGTTGGCAGCAGATTCTGCCAAAAATGAACTACCGGTCGACCAGTCGGTCGACCGTCAACGGTCATATTTGACCGCTGGCAGCTACCGTTCGACCGCTCGGTCGACTGTGCCCAGATACAAAGAGCAATGCTCTCTTCTCAGTCGACCGCTCGGTCGACCGGAAAAAACCCGAGAGCAACCTGCTCTCAGTCGGTCGACCGTGCGGTCGACCGGCTTATGGGTAAGCCAGCGTGCACGTATCCGTGCACTCGGTCGACCGCTACGGTCAACCGGCCTAGCCTGGCAGCTGCAGTTCACAGAAAAGCTGGTTTTTAATGTCTTAAAAATTCCCATAAAAATCTCTAAAATTCACAAAAATAGTTTTCTTTTACATTGAAATACAAACTTGTGTTAAAAGGTTTAACACTAATCTCAAACATTTTGAACTATTTTTGTGTTTATAGAAATTTTGCCAAAAACCAAAAACTGTATTTTCTAAAACTAGGATTTTGAATAGAAAATAAGTTTTGTCCAAAACTCATCCAAATACAAAAAACATGGTTTTAAACAACATTTAGGCATGATGTATATGGATATAATCCTATATACATGAAACATATATATATATATATATCCATGTTTTTGACCTTAATTCCAAAATATGTTTTGTTAAAAATACAAAAACATAAAACACATGAATAAGTAAGTCAAAACTAAGTTTGTCTAGGAAGTTAAGCATGCATGTATATAGAACAAATCTAATATACATTAAACCATGTAACTTGTTTTGAATCTATCTATTCATGAAAACCAAGATCGGTTAAACCTAAAACGAAAACCAAAACCAAAACATGAAACGTGTGTGTTTGTGAACTTAAGCATATCATACTATTCTAATCTTTACAAATGGATCTAAACACAAAACTAAACTAGGTACCGATGTTTTCTTGTAGAGCAACGTCTCCAAGCCGACTCGATCCAAAACTTCGCGATCCACCGAGGTAGACTCCAATGAGTGCTATATATGATCTTTGACGCTCGGGCTCTTGAATCACCATGTGAAAGCTTCCAAACTATCTTGTTGAAGCTAATCACCAACTAATATCTGATTAATGATCTGAAACTAAATTTCACAAGATTATTAGTACACATAACTACATGAGTTAATCATCATCAAAACTAGAGTGGAGGCCTCTGGGCCAACACATAGGGTAGACGGGTCCTTAATGGTGACTAGGTGTTCAAGAGAGCTTGTGTTCAAAATATTTGCTGGATTCAAATGTTCAAATCAGCAAGCACAACAGTTCTACTAGATATAACATGCTTATTATGGATCACAGAAAATCTATGAAATGCATCTGAGAAACAAAGGGGTTTGAAGATGGTTCGGATTGTTTACTCTTCTCAGATCTAGGCCTCTTAGACATGGTGAAGCTAGGAAGATGATGAACAGATTTAGACATGAATTATAGAAAGCTTCTAGAGAACTTATGAAATAAAGAAAATTTTAAGTGATTACGGATTATACCTTAAAGAAACTAAATTTTCTCCTTGAAATCAAACAGATTTGAAGTTTGAGGAGAGATCCAAAATTTTAGGGTTTAATTTGAGATTTGGAAGGGTTTGGGAGAGATGGAAGGAGGAAAATAGGGGGAGAAGAGGAGAGAAACGGTGGAGAGGAGAATAGTGAAAGAGATTTGGATTTTAGGGTTTTTAAACCGGGTAAAAAGTAGCAAACCCGACTCACGGTCGACCGAGGTCTAACCGAGAGCTTCTCGGTTATAGTCAATCGACCGGCTAAGGCCCAATTTCTTTTTTGTATTTTAGGTTTTCTCGGTAACCCGGACCTATATTAGGTCAAACTCGGTCGACCGTGACTGCCCAAAAATAAGATTAAAAAGATGTGAATTAAGCGCTTTTGAAAATATTTTATCTGGAATAATTTTATACATAAAATAGAGAATTAACTCCAAAAATCTTATTAGCATGAAAAAACAATGAAAATGATATAAAATAATTTTTTATTCTATTAAAAATTTATTTTTCAACAATTTAAATCATATGTCAAGCAATTAAAAAAACAAGATATTGAAGCCGAATACCCTTAACGGGTTCTGAATTTCTCCTCGTCATTCCTCTAAATAAGAGTTGGCGCAAAATTGTTATCTTGATTTATTACTTAAATATGATTTAAACTATGATACCCAATCACAAGATAGATAAACAAAATATGTGTGTATACATGTATATGAGTAAATGAATTAATCTATGTACACATAAATTCAAAGATAATTATCAACCAAGTGAGCATGAGAAAATACTATAAGCATGGGCAAGCAATCTATGAGCTAGTAAAGAACAAAATCAAAGTTAACGGAATAGCTCAAAACTAAGCAAGCCATAAGAACAACAAAATCATGTAATCATAACAAAGGCATATTAACACAAAAGTGTTTTTCGTTGTATTTGAGGAGGCAAACTTGCGGGTTCGTGTTGTTTCGAGTTCTTGTGGGAGCTCGGTGTAGAGGTGGGGCCTCGGCAAGTTAGTGTGCTTGCGTGTGTTGTTCTTGCGGGAACAAATGAGGGGACTAGTGAGTCCAAGAGTTCTAGTGTGAACTCTTTGTTGGTGTTGCGGCACCGAGTGATTCGGTGGATATAGTGAAAATTCTTCATAGTGTTGAAGGTTGGGACATAGAGCAAGGGTGCTCGAACCTCGAAACAAATCTCCCGTGTTTGCGGTTGCTCTCTCTTTCTCTCACTTGTGTTTATATCTTGCATGCTCTTATTGTTCATATTCACTACTTGCTTGATATATTTGTGTTTAATTGATATATGTTTGGGTTTGTTTGCTCAGACTTGTATTCAACCAAGAGAGCCATAGCGGCACCTCAACTCTTATCTAGAGGAATCTTGAGGATATAGTCCAGAGCCCTTCACGGGAATTCGGCTACACTCTTGTGTTATACTTGGTGTGTTTAGCTTAAAAGTTTTAGTTTGCTTAAATATTTTTAATTCCGCATTATTCATCATTAGATTAGCTTATCACCTATTCACCCCCTCTACGTGAACTTCAATTGGTATCAGAGCTTGGTGCTCTTGATTTGGGTCTAACAATCTAGAGTTAAAGATCCTCATTTTTAGCTAATCACAATATTTGTACACACGCATGGATTTCATGACACCTCCTATGTTTGACATTCTTAACATCCAAACTTGGAAAGTTAAAATGTCCATGTACCTCAAAGCCCTAGGTATCTTGCTACTATTAAAGATTCATATTATTTAAATGACAAACATCTAGAGGCTAATGCAAAAGCCATCCATGCATTAAAAAGTACCCTAAATGATGAATATTTCTCTAGGGTTTCTAACTTTGATTCGGCTTTTGTAGTATGGAACACTATAGTCTCTCTTGGCGAACAAAAGTAATACTATGCGGGGAGCGACTCTGATGATGGAAATGATGCTTCCAACATATGCTACATGGTCCAAGGGGATAACCCCCTTGAGGTAAATTCTGAATCCGAGCTTGATGAGGATGTTGACATATCTTATGATGAGCTTGCTTCATTTTGTTAACAACTTCTTGAAAAATATGATTTGCTCAAAAAGGATGATAAGAAATTGAAAAATAAATATGATTCCATTTTAAAAGAAAATGACTCTTTTAAAATAAATTTGCATGTGTTTCAAAAGAAAATGAATTTTTGAAAAAGGAGAATTTTCCTGTCTTTTAAATTTAATGATATTTGTGAAAGAAATAATTCTTTGAAAAATATAATTAATTTGGTGAAAAAGAAAAAGAAATTGTCTTGGAAGAAAATAACTCTTTGAAAAGAAAAATTGTTTCAAAAGAAAAAGAAAATATTTCTAAAAAGAAAAAGGTTGTTGATTCTCATTCTTACCATGCTCTTCATGCTACTATCATTAAAAATGAGATTCAAGTTTTAAAAAATAGCATAGATTGTTTGAGCTAAACTTTGAGTAATTGTGCATTTAATCATTCTAAATTAGAAACCTTGTTTCAAAAGAAACAAGCTCCACATGTTCATGCACATCACCTACGGCATGCATGTGTACACTTTGCACATCATGATCATACTTATTCTCATATGCATGCTAGAGTGTACAAATGTATACATTACGACCGCAAAGGCAATTTAGCAAAGTTTTGTTTTGATAAGATAAATTCTTTAAATTTTGCAAATAAAATGTTTGGGTTCCATTTGATGCTAACCCCTGTGGACCCAAAAGAAAATAGGTACCAAAATCCCCACCACTTATGTTTGATCTAGGTGTGGGCTCTCACATGACGTGAGAAGATTGGTGCCTTGGTGGTGAATGCATGAGCTTAATGGACACTAAAATTGATGCATCGCTATCAAGGAAGTTTGGTGAGAGGACTACCATGTTTTGGAGACTTAGAGTATAGTTCTTATGGTTTGGTAACTATCTCTAAACTCCTATTCTAGTTTACATGCTTCTACATTGATAATATTTTTAGCATGTTTTATTTTGTGTTTCATGTGGTGAATGCTTGTTTAAATGAATTCTTCATTAAAACTTGTGTATATACTTGTACAAGTAGTGAGTTACACTTGATCATTAGATGTTTGTGCTTCATTGCCCATTTGTACTCATTACATGTACATGTATAACCTAGTTTTGATGATTCTTTCATTTGTACATGTTTTCCCTATTCTTGAATATGTTTTGCTTCATATATATGTAACTTTTGTCCAAAACTAATAAATATATATGTATACCCTTGAGTCACTTGCCTTCATGCATATTACATTATGGACTCATTTGTATTTAGGATATGTATGTATATTGTTAATTTTGATAGAACATACATATACCTTGAAGTTATTTTTTTAATGAAAAATACATTTTTGTAATTTACATGTTTTTGCTAAAAGAATTTCATGTTTATTTTGAGCTTTATTGCTTATTTTCATGAATTTACTATTCACATGATTCTTGTGCACTCACACTTCATTTGTTTACTCATGACATTGTTTTCATGAGAATTTTTGAGCTTTATAGATTTCGAGTGTCAACTCTTATGTTTTTAGCATGCTTCATGAAATACATATGATTTGGTTTCATGTTTGAAGGATCTTTAATTAGTTTTTCAAAAATTACTTTAAACTAGTTATTTATTCTTCATCTGGTAGTATTTTCAAAATAAAACTATTTTCAAATCTTATTTTGAAAACTTCTACCCTTGAAGGGCGGATGGTTGGAGACCAGGCCTTGTGTGGTTAATTGAAAATCTTTTTAACATGTGCATGAATAGGGTGGATAGTTATGAGTGATACACATGAACTTCATGAAATTCTATTCTTGTATACTCATATGTGTTTTCTATATATGTATGCTTCAAACTTCAAATAATATCAATTTCAATTAGTATTTCCTTTTCATACATATATATGTTTTGATTGTGCTTGATTTACAATATCCATTATATGTTTAAAGCACAAATTATGTTTATACTAAGCTTGACTTAAATTTAAATGTAAATTGGTATCTTTATAAGCTTATGCATTATTTTCAATTGGTATTTCAATTGACATTTTATTTGGCATCAAAATTTACAATATATTTCAATTGGTATCAAAAATATAAAATGTTTTACTTTCAAGTGGTACCAAATTTTGCTTTTAAGAAATTTTAAAATTTTGCTTTGAGTATTATCGAAATTTGTTTTAAAAATATTTTGATATGTATTGCCTATATGCAAGGGAGCTTAACATCTCTTCTATATATACATTCATGTTGAGTATGTCTTATATGGAGGAGCTTGACATCTCTTCTTTATGTGGGATACGTGTGTAGGGGGCTTAACATCTCCGCTTATGCATTGTATATTATGTTTTATGTGAGTTAGGGTCTTGTCATCCCTTCTTCATATAATGCATGTATGCAGGGGGAGCTAACTTCACGTCTTTCTTCTTCATGAATGTATATCGCATATATCTTTATTGTTTGATTTGTTTTCACCCCTTTGTTGATGATTTGACAAAAAGAGGGAAATTTTTTTGAGAGTTTATATATTCATGTTTATTTTCTGGTTTATGCATATATGTTTTGTTTATGCAAAAAGGGGTGAAGACTTTGGTGAGTTTATGTATGTTTATCTCCTTAGTTATCCATATATGTTTGTTTAGTTTTATGCATTTCATTGAATATATTTATGCTTATTGTTATGCATGAGTTAAGGGGGAGCTTCTATGAAGCTTATCTTTAATCCATGCATATATAAATCCATGAGTTTTGTTATCATCAAAAAAGGGGAGATTTTGGCTCAAAGGCCCATCACTCTAGTTTTGATGATGATTAACTCATGTAGTTATAGTACTAATGATCTTGTGTTTAATTAGTCTCAGATATTTGATCAAGATCTTAGTAGGTGTTTAGCTTCAACAAAGGATTCAAAGTCAAGTTTTGGAGCTAGCACGTGTTGATTTAAAAGCTCACGTATCAAGATTACATCAAGTACTCAAGAGGAGTCTAGCTCATGGATCAAGGTTTGGACCAAGTCAAGAAGGAGAAGAAGATTTTCAGGAGAAGATATTCAGAAGACTTGTGTCAGGTTTTGTAAGTGTTAAGATTTATTTTTAGATAAAATGTAAAGGATAGACTAGTTAGTTGATTACTTAAGTTCATTTACACACACACACAAAATTTATATGTGTTTTCATAAGAGAGTTTTGAGTTTAGAAAAATATTATTTTGGATTATCAAAACTTATTTTAGAGCTTATTGTCATATTGTCAAAAACATAAATATTTCATCTCATATGTGTAGTGGATCATATCCATACACACTAAGCTTCAAATGTGTTTAAATTATTTTGTTTTTGAATTTGGAGAAGTTTTGAAAAATCATTTTTCAATTTAGAGATTTTTTTGAAAAATACGATTTTTGTTTTAAGGCAAAATTTCTATATCACAAAAATAGTTCAAAATGTTTTTAATATGTTTTGATTTTTAATCAAACATGTTTGTATATCAAAGTATATTAATAAACTTATTTTTGTAGAATTTATGAAAATTTATGGTATTTTATTAAAGATAAAAGACCAAGTTTTAATCCCTTTTCATGGCTGCCAGGCCTTTTGCCGGTCGACCGGGCCGGTCGACCGATCCAGAAGTCGGTTGATCGGGCAGTTGACTGATGTGCACAAACATGCACAGCCAAGGGTCGGTCGACCGCACGGTAGACCGCCAGAGAGCTCTGCTCTTTGTAAATAGCCCTGTCGATCGCGCGGTCAATGCCCAGTTTTTCGGTCGACCGTCCGTCGACCGCTTTTCCTTACGGTCGGAAATCTAACCGTTGGCAGTCGACCGGTCGGTCGACCGACAGCAGCGTCAGCTACTGATTTGGACCCCAATGACTAGATTTTGGAGGCCTATAAATTGGGGTTCCCTTGGACTGTTTTATATGAGATTTCAAGTGGGTTTTCAAATTAGTTTTTTTTTCTACCTTTCTAAGTGTTTATCTCCATTTGTTTTAGAGCTAAAACTTCCATATCAAAGGGAGAGTTTTTCAAGAGTGTTTTGAAACAGAGATTTATTGAGTTTTTCCTCCACCATTCTATCTTATTTTCTCACACATATTTGAGCTTTCCATTGCTATATCAATCCTATAGGAGAATTGTTGTGAGAGTGTTTTTAGGTGATCAAAGTGTTTAGATCACCAAGTGTTCTTCGTTGTATTTGATGAGGCAAACTTGCGGGTTCGTGTTGTTTCGAGTTCTTGTGGGATCTCGGTGTAGAGGTGTGGTCTCGGCAAGCTAGTGTGCTTGCGTGTGTTGTTCTTACGGGAACAAGTGAGGGGACTAGTGAGTCCAAGAGTTCTAGTGTGAACTCCTTGTAGGTGTTGTGGCACGGGTGATCCGGTGGGATCGTTTATAGTGGAAATCCTTCATAGTGTTGAAGGCGGGGACATAGAGAAAGGGTGCTCGAACCTCGAAACAAATCTCCCGTGTTTTCAATTGCTCTCTCTTTCTCTCACTTGTGTTTATATCTTGCATACTCTTATCGCTCATATTCGCTACTTGCTTGATATACTTTTGCTTAATTGATATATGTTTGGATTTGTTTGCTCACACTTGTATTCAACCAAGAGAGCCATAGCGGCACCTCAACTCTTATTTAGAGAAATCTTGAGGAGATAGTCCTGAGCCCTTCACCGGGAATTCGGCTACACTCTTGTATTATACTTAGTGTGTTTAGCTTAAAAGTTTAAGTTTGCTTAAATATTTTTAATTCCGCATTATTTATCATTAGATTAACTTATTACCTATTTACCCCCTCTAGGTGAACTTCAAAAACATCAATACATTTTTGGATATCCAAAAATTCATTTCTGGTAAAAATAATATTAGGGCTTTTACCCTTACAAGCAAGTTTGTATTTATCAAAATCCTTTTTCGTTTTCTTAAAAGAAATAGCTAAGTCATTTTTCTCTTTAAAAATATTTTCTATCTTATTCTTTAAAAAGTCATTTTCCTTTTCAATTTTTTATTTTGTGCAAGAGAAATTTCATATCTATTTTATAATTCTTCAAAAAATTGTGCAAGTTCATCCATAGTTAAATCATTATCTTCTAAAGAGGTTTCGAGATTTACTATGAAAGTCTCCTCTCCGTTTGCCATGAAGCAAACGTGTGCGACATCAATCTTCTCTTCAAAATTTGTTTTCAAATCATCCAAAGTGGCTACCATTGCCTTCTTCTTCCTATGCACGTTCTTGGAGGCAGTGGCTTGAATTAAGGGTAATCCGCAAATAGATGGCCTATCTTCTTGCAATGAAAGTAAAGACATGTCTCCTCCTTCTTCTTTTCAAATCTCTCTTGATGTCTTCCTCTTCGAAAGTTGCTTTATCTTCCCTTATAAAATATTTTGCCCACTTTCCTAATGAGCATGGCAAAGTCTTCATCTCCATCTTCGGATGAATCTTCTTCGTCGATGGAGGAGGGAGTAGCTTTGAAAGGAATTTCTTTCTTCTTTGGTGTCTTCCTTTCTTCTCTCACCTTCATTTCCATCTCATGTGTTTTGAGATTTCCAATGAAGCCGGAGAAATTCATATCGTCTCTATCTTTGAGCTCCTTAAGGGTTATCATCTTAACTTTCCGAGCTTTGAGGAGAGCTCTAATGACCTTCCGAATCTTTTGGTCATTGTCAATGGTGTCACCTAAAAAAGATAAACCATTAGTAATCTTGGTGAACCAAGTAAGCATCTCATATATACCTTCATTTTCAAGCATGTAAATATTTTCATATTGAGAAGAAGCAAGTCAACTTTAGATCTCTTAACTTGCGACGTCCCCCATGAGTAATGATTAGATTATTCCAAACTTCATAAGCAGATTTGCAATTAATTATACGAGAAAGATCATCATCATTTAAAGCTTGTGTAAGTGCATATTGGGTTTTGGCATTGGCCTATAGTCTTTGGCGGTTACTTCGGACCATGTATCCTCATCACCATGAGCTTCAACAAATTCTTTGGTAATGGCCTTGGCAACTCTAACTCCTAGGGACTTAAGGAATATGTTCATCTTTACCTTTCAAATGGGGAAGTTCAACCCATCAAATTTGGACGGGAACTTGATGCTAGAGAAGTCGTGTGATGCCATGAAAACAAGTATGAGTGCACACACAAATAACAAATACAACAAACGAATATAGACAAATGAAAAGGATCTCCCTAAGGTGGTTAACCAGAACTAGGTTAGGCTCTGATACCAACTGTAAATCACCTAGAGGGGGTGAATAGGTGATGGCTATACTAAATGGCAACTAATGTGGAATAAAAATAACTTGCTAGCAACCTAGCAAATACCAATCACAACACAAGAAATACTTGCAAATAAGTAAACAATATAAGCATGCAAGTAAGTAAAGAGAGAGTAGAGTGAAGAGAGAGTAGAGTAAGCAATCACAAACACGTTGATATGTTCTGATGTTCGAGCCACTGCTCTACGTCCCCGCCTTCAACACTATGAAGGATTTGCACTATGACCGATCTCACTAGATCGTCAACCGTTACAAGTTCTTATTAGAATTTAATGGACTCACAAGTCCTCTCTCGCGGTGCTGCAACACCAACACGGAGCTCACTAGCTCACTTGAGGCCGCAACATCTACAACTTCACAATAGAAGAAAATCGGTGATCTTTACTTGATCGCAAATAGCTCACAAATACAATCCTATAACCAAGATGAGGAGGTGAAACTCTTTGGGATTGTATAGTGGAAATAGCTTGAAAAGATGTAGAGGGAAGGCTTAAGCTAAAAACCAAGGATATGAAATTTTGACTCAAAAGAAAATCTTTTAAGAAAAAGCTAAATCTTGATGTAAACTTGTAAAAACTTGATCTAAACTTTAGAAATCTTGTCATTGGGCTTTCTACAGTCCCACTATTTATAGGGGATAAAAACATCAGGAGAAAAAACAAAAGAGTCATTGAGAAAAGACCCCACCCAAAAAAAGACAAAATAGAATATAGTCGTGGGAAAAAAATCAGAAGGAAATCCTTCTGTCAGTCAACCGGCCGGTGGACCGTTTTTCCCAACCAGAGAGTAAGGCTCTCTGTCGGTCTACGGGACGGTCGACCGGACCCAACCGAGAGCAAAGCTTTTGCAGGCGGTCGATCGCCCAGTCGACCGAAGTGCACACAATGTATTTTGGTGCATGTCGGTCGACCGACAGAGCAAAGCTGCTCTGCCTATGGTCGACCGGCCAGTCGACCGACTTTGGGCCAAAAGCTTATTGTTGAAATCTTTTTGAAACCAATCTTTTTCCGACAAAATAAACTTTGATATTTAAATACAAAATAGAGTTCTAAGGACTTGATAGAACCGGTGTGTGATCATGAATCAACACAAAATAAAGTTAGAACTATATTTTGTAAAAACACTTTTCTAAATCGAAAACCGGTTTTTCCGAAACTCATTTTTCCCAAACTCGATCTCAAAAACGGAAAAGAGAAGTTTTGAACTCTTTATAAAACACTTTAGAAATATGAAAGATGAGTATGTGTGTGTGTGTGTGTCAATCCCAAAAGCGATCAACCTATATCATCTAGGTTTTAACAAACGACTATAAATCTTATCTAAAATTAAAAAGCAAAATACAAATCTTGATATAGTCTTCTCTTGCAATCTTGATCCTTGAGCTTATTTATGTGCTTAGACTCTATGATCTACAACTTCTTGGCTTCCAAACGTGTGAGCTTGTGATGGAGCCGAAATGCAACAAAGAGTTAACCTGAAACTTTATTAAACGAAATTGTTAAAAGCATAACTACATATGTTTTGTTATCATCAAAACTAGGGCTAATTGCCTTTGGGCCAATGTTCGGGGCGAAACCAGCACTCAAAAAGTGTGTAAGTGAAATCAATGAAAAAGCCCGCATGTGCTAATGTTCTCTCGATACTTCCGTTAGAGCATTGGCTCAACGGGTCGAATCCACAGGGAAGGGAGGCGATAGAAGCATTGACAGTTTCTATTCACGTTGTTTGTTAACAGTTCTTCTTTGTTAAAAGAATGAAAAAGAAAGTGAAAAGAAAAAGAAAAGGAAAAGGAAATCCAGAATGTGGTAGGTGGAGAAGGCGATGAAAACGTCGATGTGAAAAACCAAGAGAAGTGGTTTGGAAAACAAATTAGAAAAGAAGAAGAAGCTTATAGTAAAGAAGATGAAACAAGGGTAAACAAAGAGGATTGTAAAAACACCGATGAAAAGATAAAAAAATTGGTTTCTAAAACAAGATAAAAGAAAACTCATGGCTACTAACTACTAATTGATCCACTAACCATGCTAACCTCTTAGTGATAGTTGCCTCACATTTGATCCTCGGCCATCACTAATCCTTAGCTTCAAGAGACGATACAAAGTATGGCAAATGAGATGGTTCTTCACATTCAAACTTGCATCAAGAGCAAGCTAATACAAACATTAGATCATCAAACCATTGAAAGAAAGCATGAAATAAGAGAGAGTTAGCTTGGTTAGCAAGGTAGCAAGTTAGATGTTAGAATCCATCATCATGAGCCATCAATGGCTCTTGTAAGAGCAAGGCCTTATAGAGGCTACTAGATTCATGTGGATTATCAAGTAAGTGGTTAGATGGTTAGTGGTTAGTAGTTAGATTGCCATGAGAAGAAAAGTTAGCAAAGCATTATGTAGAAGATGAAGAAGATTACATTGGAGGAGAAAAGAGGCACCTTTACATAGACTGTCACCATCTATTACATCAATCCCTCTCTATCTCTCTCTCTCTCTGAATCTCTCAACCCTACTACAAGATCTAAAAAGAAGAGAAAATACAAGATAAAATGAAATGAAGAGCACCTACCTACACTAACCTAAAACATAGAAAAAAATCAGAAACTACTCCTAAAAATAAAAACTGCTCGCGTTTTGGCCAAATACAGGGGTATATATAGGCACAGGAGCCTTCTGGAAGACGAGACGGGGCCACGCGTCGAAAATCGACGCGTGGCTCCACTCCATTGCCGCGGAAACGCTGCAATTGCCGCGTTTTCGCGGCAATACCAGGGACTTAGGTTCCTGGTTTTTGTCAGTGGGTCCCCGTTGGTTCTAGCAGCTTCCTGGTATTATCCCTTTTCTGGTAATTTCGTCCGAATATTCGTCTGAAGTGCGCAATAGTCTAGGTTCGACGTATCTTCTAAATGATCCCTTGCTTGGTCTCCAAGTAATGCAGATTTAATTACCCTAAAAGGGGTTTAATTAAGCTCTTATTACTCCTTTGCCCTTAAACTCTTGATTTACCTGCAATAGAGATCAAAACACGGTTTAGACCGACAATTTATTCATAAATCGGTGGGAAAATGCGATAAATAATGCATAATCGTAGACTGATCACACCCCCGCACTTATCTTTTGCTCGTCCCGAGCAAAACAAGAAAAGAAAAACTATACTATAAATGTTATTACACCACTTTTGCAGGTGACGCGATTGCACTGAGTGTGTGCAACAAGCCGTTAAACCTCTAGGTTACCCTAGAGGAGGAGTGTTGTCTCCTGAGGGTTTTCAGCGGATTGCACCCACAAAATCCATAAAGGAAGAAGACAAATGTTAGTATTTTGAAAATGCATTTTGAAAGAGAGACAAGTTTATGAAATATTTTTGCAAAAATATAAGCGATCTAAGGTCATAAGTCCACCAAAAATCATTCTTCCTTAAACTTAGTCTCTATGCAAGATCTTGTCTTCAATTAAGGTAAGAATTCAAAATTGGATTGAATATTTTATCTTTCATAAAACCTAGATAATATGCACTTTGTGATAGTAAAGATTTCTGGGATTTCAACTCTAATCATCAAGCCATTTATTTTTATATTTTTATATATTCTTTCTTCTTTTTTCTTCCCTTAGTTTTCTTAGGCTTTCTAGTTCACCCATGTAGTGAGCCTATAACCGATGACTCCCAGACCAGACGATTTTAGGGCACCGATGAGAAAACATCCCTCGGGTTTAAGGACTCGAGTAAACAAGGCCACAAAACTAAGGGGGATTATTTGTTTCTTTTTGACCACCGTTAGGCGTGAATAATCATGCTTCTTGAGGCATAATTATCCAACTTAATAAGTGATGATGATATATATAAATTTTTTAATTTTTTTCTTTTTATTTATGACATTTTAGGTCTTTGTTTCCATCCCAAAAATGTGTAAGTGTGAAGTGCATACTATCTAAGGCAGAAAATTCAAGATAAAACTATCTCCCCAATCTTTTATACTTAACCTATAATTTAAACAAGATCCATTATTTCAACTAGGTTTAAGATGTCATATTTAAGGCTTCCTTAATTTCTAAGATCATCTTAATTTTCTTAAAAATAGATCAAAACTTTGTTTCTTATTTCAAAAAGTTTTTAAAGAAAGAGAAAATTTCTATACAAAAGGGAAGATTTCTAAAAGTATCTAAAAGAAGTGTAAAAGAAAGAAAATCTAAAAACTCTATGTTAGTAAACCCTCCCCCACAGTTATCTCATGCATTGTCCTCAATGCATCGTGATGTATGTATGTATGAAACAAATAGAGAGGGAAGGAAAAATCACCTCAAGGTGGTGGTTCCGGCGGTGGTCTGATTAGTCCACGAAATGCGGCCCAATCCAACTTGCGTGAAGTCCGGAGGAACACACCAGAGACCTCTAAAATACAACCTACTAAAATGATGTATATATTTAGGATTTTTTATTAAGAATTTTACCCCATCTAATTTCAAATTTTCAAAATAATTTCAGAGTCAAATTATCATGACCCTTGTCCCAGAATGGAATGATTGATTTGGACTTAGGAAAACAGGAACTAATACCGACTCAGGAAAAAGACTTAAGTCAAGTAAAGGTTCAGGAGTCGAGATTAGTTCAGGAATGGGTCCAAATCAAGAAGTTGAAACTCAAGTCCACATTCATTTCCCCATGATGGAATGTGGCTTTCTAAGATTGGTGATTCAAGTTCAGGAATGACAGGTATGGGAATCAAAACTGACTCGAAAATGTTACTCAAATTGGGTAATATAACAGGAGTCAATAATGATTCAGGAATTTGAACTGAATCACAAATTTGAGGATCAAAGTCACATTCCTCATTGAGTTCAATTCCACAAAAATGAGAACTTGCCAATTTATCAATGGGACTTTCAAAAGTATGAAATTGGTCAAGTTTAATATGATCATCATAAATGATTGGTGATTCAATTCACAATGGACTGGCACTGGATCCATTACTGACTCGGGAAAATGATTGAAATCAGGTGAAGACACCGGAGTCATAATTGAATCAGGAAGTAGAATTGAATCACTAATTTGAGGTTCATGATCATATTCATGCTCAAGTTCAATTTCAGGAAAAGGATAACTTGCCAAAATGTCAATGAGATCTTTAACATTTGAAGTTTGGACAAGTTCAGATGGGTGTGCTGAAATTGAATCTTGATTTTCAAAACAACATGATTCCTTGGCTCTAACAGAATGGTTAGTGACATCAGAAATGGTCAAAGGATGAGAATGGAGAGTTTTGACCATCATATCTATGTCATGATTATGAGAAATTCGAGCTTGAGTCATGATTTCAAGCATCTTTTCATAGTTAATTGGTTCATCGTTTTGTTGTGACTGGGCCTGAAAAGATGAAGATTTGTTTTGAAAATTGTGGTGAAATCGTGAGTCCATCAGATTTGATTGTTGTTCGGACTCATGCAAGAATTCCTTACTCGTTCCCCAGGCAGATGGTTGTTCATTATGAGAAGGTGGAACTGAGTAAGATTCTTGAAAATATTGTGGAATTGGGGAGGCCAACATTTTATGACGTTGTCGCTCGGCCTCTTGTAGGTTGGTTTCTATACTCTTTTCTATCTCAGATTTTTCTTCAATGGGAGGTCCAGGAAAAGGAGTATTGGAAGTGAAATCGGGGAATGAATATTGTGTAAATTGTCGACAAGGTGGACATGGGGGACAAGGAGGTTGAAAATTAAACTCGGGGAGGTGAATCCCCATTGACTCTGTGACGAGTTGAAATTATTTTGGAAATTATAGTCATAAGAATGTGGGGGTGGGTTGTATTGATTCGGATAAGTCCAACCCGGTGTATTGGTTGGTGCATATTGTAAAAAGCCAGGTTGGAATTATCCGAATCGAATGGGGTCGGTGTGAAATATGGATTCATATTCGGATTGAAAGAATTGTTATTGTTGAATTCCAATTCACAAACAATCACAAAAAAAAAGAAAAATCAAACAACAAACAAAAAGAAAGAAAATCAAAACCAAGCCTATAGTAAGGTTGACCTAGACCTAAACGACTCCTAACTGGTCGATTACCCTGGGGAGGTTGTTACTTGAATCCGACCACAAGCTAATCGGCCAGGTAGGGGCAAAATATGGTGGGAGGTATCCGTGCGTAAGCAACGGGCCTTAATTACGCCAAACCACGGTATCTTCGAGGCGTAACCTCTTAATCCCCAACCTTAGACACCGATTTCACAAGAGTAAGATTCAAAATAAGTTCCACCCTCGGTCAATCTCTTAATGAGTCCGAGATGTCCTTAGGGGCCAACGTCTATCAAATTTTATTAGGGCTTGGGTTGTGTGAGTGGGGAGGTGGTTTTTGGGCTAAGGAAGGTTGATGAAATCCCACCTTATCTTGTATTGGGTTATGCCCTTAAGTTCAATTCGTGCAAGTGTGCAATATAGATAAGAATATAACACAAAGAGATAAATCACCCACATGTTTGTCCTATGCTATATGCAATGCCATATGTACACCTCACTCCAGATCACAACAACAGAACAAAATATAGTATATTGGAATTGAATTGACACGTGCCTAAATGTAAATGTCTAAGCCGTTTTAAAAGCGTCCAAATACCGTATTTTAGTTTTTTAGTTTATTATGGTGTGTAGGCAATCAAAGCAGGAAAGTAATAATACAGATCCACTAGCTATTACAATGAACACATCCCAGCACAACAAGATATACAATGATCACAAAATGCCCGCGTTTTCGCGGCAAAAGTCGCGTTTGCGCGGCGGTTCTTTAGAAGCTGGGTCCCTGCTTTCTAGAGCAGGGAGATGCAATGCTAGTGTTTATTCTTCAATGTTAAGCACCTGTAAAGATTGTCCTGCACACCAAAACAGAGAAGACAATGTTAACAAAAACGTGAAATTAAAACCATTCCCTTCCCCGGCAACGGCGCCAAAAATTTGTTCGGGGCGAAACCAGCACTCAAAAAGTGTGTTATGTGAAATCAATGAAAAAGCTCGCATGTGCTAATGTTCCCTCGATACTTCCGTTATAGCATTGGCTCAACGGGTCGAATCCACAGGGAAGGGAGGCGATAGAAGCATTGACAGTTTCTATTCACGTTGTTTGTTAACAGTTCTTCTTTGTTAAAAGAATGAAAAAGAAAGTGAAAAGAAAAGGAAAAGGAAATCCAGAATGTGGTAGGTGGAGAAGGCGATGAAAACGTCGATGTGAAAAACCCAAGAGAAGTGGTTTGGAAAACAAATTAGAAAAGAAGAAGAAGCTTGTATTAAAGAAGATGAAACAAGGGTGAACAAAGAGTATTGTAAAAACACCGATGAAAAGATAAAAGAATTGCTTTCTAAAATAAGATAAAAGAAAACTCATGGCTACTAACTACTAATTGATCCACTAACCATGCTAACCTCTTAGTGTAGTTGCCTTACATTTGATCCTCGCCATCACTAATCCTTGGCTTCAAGAGACGATACAAAGCATGGCAAATGAGATGGTTCTTCTCATTCAAACTTGCATCAAGAGCAAGCTAATACAAACATTAGATCATCAAACCATTGAAAGAAAGCATGAAATAAGAGAGAGTTAGCTTGGTTAGCAAGGTAGCAAGTTAAATGTTAGAACCCATCATCATGAGCCATCAATGGCTCTTGCAAGAGCAAGGCCTTATAAAGGCTACTAGATTCATGTGGATTATCAAGTAAGTGGTTAGATGGTTAGTGGTTAGTAGTTAGATTGCCATGAGAAGAAAAGTTAGCAAAGCATCATGTAGAAGATGAAGAAGATTACATTGGAGAAGAAAGGAGGCACCTTTACATAGACTGTCACCATCTATTACATCAATCCCTCTCTATCTCTCTCTCTCTGAATCTCTCAGCCCTACTACAAGATCTAAAAAGAAGAGAAAATACAAGATAAAATGAAATGAAGAGCACCTACCTACACTAACCTAAAACATAGAAAAAAATCAGAAACTACTCCTAAAAATAAAAACTGCTCGCGTTTTGGCCAAATACAGGGGTATATATAGGCACAGGAGCCTTCTGGAAGACGAGACGGGGCCACGCATCGAAAATCGACGCGTGGCACCACTCCATTACCACGGAAACGCGGCAATTGCCGCGTTTTCGCGGCAATACCAGGGACTTAGGTTCCTGGTTTTTGTCAGTGGGTCCCCGTTGGTTCTAGCAGCTTCCTGGTATATCCCTTTTCTGGTAATTTCGTCCGAATATTCGTCTGACGTGCGCAATAGTCTAGGTTCAACGTATCTTCTAGATGATCCCTTGCTTGGTCTCCAAGTAATGCGGATTTAATTACCCTAAAAGGGGTTTAATTAAGCTCTTATTACTCCTTTGCCCTTAAAATCTTGATTTACCTGCAATAGAGATCAAAACACGGTTTAGACCGACAATTTATTCATAAATCGGTGGGAAAATGCGATATAATAATGCATAATCGTAGACTAATCAGCCAACACCTTCATGTCAGAAGCATCTGAAGGATCTGGCCTTCGTATTGCGGCGGGGGTGCTTGGACATTGGTGGCTGCCCCCGAGGCAAGGTGGAGCCAATGTCTTCGGTAGTATGGGGATTATTGGCGACAAGCAGGGGGAACCGTGCCCCAATGGCGCTGATGGCCTTGCCCTTTGACGGGGCGCCATTGTGGGTGCTGGTATGGTTTCTCGGGGTCATCGGCACTAGGGAGAGGCTTTTTGAGGAAGATTTTTGGTAGGATCGGAAGGAGTCCTTGAGTGTGGACTCAGATCACAATGAAAGTACCAGTTTGTGGTGGACAAAAATGGCTTATCGTGAATCAGACCCACTACAAGCGATTGGAGGCGCTCCCCTGTTGATACCTTTTGGAAGAGACATGGGAAAAAACACCTTTCAGGTTAGGAGCACCGGTGTGGTGCCAACCTAAAACCCTCGAGCGTGAGAATTCATAGGTGGAATGGTAGTAAGGACCAACAGGGAAAACTTCCAGTGTGGTGGAATGGTGGTCTAGCACGAGGGACTGCTAGTGTATTGGTGGACTAGCTCTGGGAACTGCTAGTGTAGTCGATGGACTGAAACAGAGAACTTCCAGCGTAGTGGCGTGTGTGTTTTTAGGATTAGGGAAGCGATCCCCTTCTCCTTAGAGAAGAAGGATCATATATACCTGACAAGGATGTCGACGTGGAGACGGAATTGGTGGGCTGCTATAACTGCACGATCTACACGTGTTGGATTTGTTGTAATGGCTGTGATGACTGACGCGGGTTGGTTGTGATTGCATGCCGAGAATCCGCCAATGTCTATAACTGCCGACGCTGAAAGGGGGCATCACATGTTATGAACGTGGGGAGGATGGAGCTGCATAACGGTGGGTGAAGATCTCGGTGGACTGATATTCGGGGCCTCTAACTTGGAGTTGGAGACTTTTGGAGCGGGAAAGACATCAGGAAAGGGAAAACCTCTTAGTGGTGGAGGGCGGCTCTAGACTGAGGACGCCTTTGGGACAGAGGATGACTTTGAGAAGGTTGGATAACTTCGAGAAGGTTGGATGTGCCGGAGGCTGGATGTGGCAGAGAACTCTAGGAGTTGTGGACTTCTTAGAAAAGTTCTCGGTAGTAAGCACACATGTCATTATCCTGATGGGGATCAAATTTTGACCACTATAGTTATCTCTCAAAATCTTTCCCCCCTTCATTGAAAATACCTTTAAGAAAATTTTAAGTGCACTTGCTCAAACGCCTAGTTTTCCCAAACTTATAACCATCCGCCCGACCCGCTTAAATCCAATCGACCCCCATTGACGGGCCATCAAAACCTGCCTGACCCGACCGGCCCCGACCCGGGCTGGCCCGGCCCATTGGTCCCCCCGGCCTTCTCAATGTCAAGTTCCCCCTGTTTTCAAAATTACAGATCATGGTAATAATTAAATTACGGAAAACAACATAAAAACCAGAGACGTGTGTATACAACATATTTTAAAGCTTCTCTAAGCCCCCAAATTCCCCTTCTCTCCGCCTATTCCCCCTCCCACAAAATCCCCTAAAAGAATAGCTTTTTTCCTCCCAAAAATTTGATTTGTTTCTTTCGATTTCTTCGTTTTAGATCCTTTTCCTCACGAGAATCCCACTGAATCTCCTGCAGAGGTTGGGGCTCGGCCGATCTCGTTCAATGGTACGTCTCTTTTGTCCAAAACTTTACAATACATTCGCCTTGATTCTTCGATCTAGGGTTTATTTCGCCGTCAAAAGACTTAATGCGTTGTTTTGCTCAACAGTGAACCAAATGAGCGGTAACTTCTTATCTCTTTCTTTGATCCTTCGAAGCTCTTACTTTGGGCATCCGGTGCTGGATCTGAGGTGGCTCCGTTTGGAAGCACTAAATGGTGGTATTTTGATTAGTTATACGTCTTTTATTTTGTGGTTTTTGATGTCTTTGGAAGGGAAAGAGGAAGGGGCCGCAGAGGCTTCAGCTGTTGGCTTAGTGAATGGGGCTAAAGTTTATGAACTGAAGAAGGAGAGGAAAAGGGAAACGGTTGTTTCGAGTGAAGTTGGGGAGAATTTAGCTGTGAGAAAGAGGGTTCTGAGGTCTGATGTTGCCAAGCAGAGGGTGAAAGAGGCTGAGGAAGCAAAGAAAAAGCCTTTAGAAGGGAGCCCTGACGTGCTTGATCACGATAGTGACATAAGCAAACAGAATGGCATTGATGAGACGGTCAGTGTCAAGGAGTTGAAAGTTGAGAAAAAGAGGGTTCTGAGGTCTAGCAGTGTCAGGAAGACCGAATCAGGCAAAACCCTGTCGAAGAAATTTTGGAGGCGGCCCTGGTAAGAAACCATCAGCATAATGGAATAAACAACAGCACATCTGAGGAGGATATTGAAGCAGAGAGCAAGAGTACTGTGAGTTCGGAAGTCAAGGAGAAGAGCGAAACCAACAAAGTCCGTCTGAAGAGATTGACTGAAGAGGCCGTAGGTGGAGACCATGTGGGTGATACATGTCAGAAGGACATTGAAGCTTCGAAGGATAGTATTACTAAGTTCGATGTTGCCAACCAAAGGAGAAAGGCTGGTATTGAAGATAAGAGAACTATAGGTGATAGTGGCAGCTCAGCGAAGATAGTTATTGAAGATGAGGCTCTTGGTACTGATCACAATGGCAGCAGATTTATAACTGCCACCCAAAATAATGCAGAGCTGATAAAATCTGAAGAGAAAAAAGTAGTTGGAAAGGAGGATGCCTCTGGGGGATGCTGCATGTGCCTGAGACTCATTTGATGGGAGTTGGAGAAGTGTTTGACAGCAATAAGAAGCAGGTTACAGTAGAGGTTGCTCTGGGAGATGGAAACAACAGTGAAAGGAATGAAATAGATGAGAAAAAAATGGATGAGGCAATTAGAGTAGAGTGCAAGAGAAACATGGAGTTGGGTGTTGTTGAACAGAGGAAACTTGATGACAGTGCCAAGGAAGTAGTTATGGTAGAGGCTGCTTCTGAAACTGGTCAGAAGATCAAGTCTGCTGTCAGAATTAGGAAAAACAAGGTTAATATTAGAGCCGAGAACAGGAGATTTACAAGATCAAGTACTGCCAAGTTAATGGAAGAGGCTGACTCCAGTGCACGGGAGGTTGGACCGGCTAGTACTGATCAGAAGAAACCTACAGAAAGGGTTTCTTCTGAAGCTATTCAGAATGAGAACAGCATTGACATCAGCAATCAAACAGGGAATGAACTTGAGGAGATGATCGTAGGGTCAAATATTTGCAAGAGAAACAGTACAGGAGGGAGATTGAAGCTGGAAAGAGGAGAGCCATGAAGCCAGAGGTTGCTAAGCAAAGGGATGAGGCTGACAGTGGTAAGATGAGAAAGAAAATTTTGGAATCAGAGTTAGAAAGAAAGAGAAGTAGACAGGCATCCGATATTTTTATTAACAGAAAGAAAAGCAAGATAGATTTGTCAAGTCATAAACAGGATTGGACTGAGGAACTTGAAGAGGAAAAGAAGCTGATGTTGGGTTCAAGAAAGAGCCGAAGTTCGGGAACCAAAGAAGCTTTACTTATTAAGAGACAGAAGGATGGCCTCAATCTTAAGAGAATTAAGTCAAATTTCAAAAATAGCAGTAGGTTGGAAGGTGCAAGAGTTAAATGGAGCAAACAATTTGGTCAGATGACACTTAAACAGCTGAAACAAAATAATGGTAGTCCAGCTGGTTTCAGTAAGGTGAACTCCAACAGTTCTCCACACAAAAGAATAAAGGTCCGAGGTAGAGGGCGTCCTCCAAAAATGATTCTTGGGTCTGAAAAATCTCATACTCAGATGGCAAATGGGAAAATTTCTTCATTCAAGGAGGTGGAGGTGCCCTGTGAGACAGGAACAGGGCCTGATTCAGTGTCTCCATTAAAAGAACCAAAGAATGTGGATGCTTCACATGACGGGGGGGATGTTATATTGGAAGGAGAGAGTATAACCTCTCATCTTACCAATAAAGAAAAGGAGACAGAGCTTAGGATGGCTAGGCAGAAGCTTAGAGATCAGATAAAAGGTATGCTTTTCAGTGCTGGTTGGAAACTTGATTTAAGGCCGAGGCATGGCAAAAATTATACAGATGCTGTGTATATCGCTCCTAATGGATGCACTCACTGGTCCATTGTAAAGGCGTATTATGCGTTTCAGAAACAAGTTAGTTCTGAAGGTGATGCTAAAGGTAGGCATTTGTCAGGAAAACCATGCAAGAAATCACGCAAGTCAAGTTTTCCGTCATTTACTCCTATACCTGAGGAGGCTCTCAGCATCCTGAAGCATCCGATAAGCAGGAGGAGAACTAGGAAGGAAATAGAAGAAGCTGAAATGAACATTGGAGACGGAAGCATACGTAAAAAGAAACACAAAAAACACTCGAAATATAACTCTTCACAGGAGAAAAGTGGGACGCATAAAAGGATATTAAAGAAAAATTCAAGTGCAATCGCAGGTAAGAAAGCACATCTGGGAAAATATAGAAGAAAACAAAAAGGATGTGCTCTGTTGGTTCGCAGTTTTAACCATAATGCAGAAACTGGCGCTGATGTTTATGTTCCATATGCTTGGAAACGGACTACACTCTCATGGATGATAGATTTGGGAGTCATGCCTGAAAATGCTGTAGTGAAGTACATGAACCGAAGACGCACAAAAACATTGTTAGAGGGGCAGGTTACGAGAGATGGCATCCGTTGCAGCTGCTGTAGCAAAACACTTTCAGTATCAGACTTTGAGATTCATTCTGGCAGCAAACAATGTAACCCATACCAGAACATTGTTGTAGAGGAAGATGACATTTCTCTTTCAGAGTGTCAGATAAATGCGTGGAATAAACAGCATGAGTCTGAAAGGAAGGGTTTCTACTCAATTAACATTCACGGTGATGATCCGAATGATGATACCTGTGGCATATGTGGAGATGGTGGTGACTTAATCTGTTGCGATGGTTGTCCTTCAACTTTTCATCAAAGCTGCCTAGGCACTGAGGTATGTCAAAATCACAGTTCTTTTTATAGACAGACTGCATTACTAATTGGTGCTTTCCTTTAATTTAATTTACTTTATATTTTTTTTAATATATATTTCTAATTTTTTAAGGTGGCTGTGTGTGCATGCAATAGACACTTGCATTTGATTTGGAAAGAAGATTTCACAGCTTTTTGACTGTTAGATGTGCTTTTGGATTTGTGCACTGTCTTTTCTTTTTGCCGCACTTGAAAAGTGAAGAGAAAATTTAATGTATCTGCACAAACTTCAAAGGAACCCAATAGCCAAAAATTGTTAAATCCTCTTACCAAATATTTAAAGTAAATATGTTGTACAGCTCATATATATATATATATATATATATATATATATACTCTCTCTCTCTCTCTCTCTCTATATATATATATATATATATATATAGAGAGAGAGAGAGAGAGAGAGAGAGAGAGAGTATATATATATATATATATATATATAGAGAGAGAGAGAGAGAGAGAGAGAGAGAGAGAGAGAGAGAGAGATTTGTGTCATTCCAGAAGGATTCGAGGCTGAATCCTTCCCACTCAAACACAACCCTGCGACATTCGAATATAAGATCCATTTTGTTGAAGTTGATCTATATTATTTCAAATATCTATAAACCAAAAATAAGTATTTTAAATACTTTTTTCCCATGCATCAAGTAGGGAAAAACCGATAGCCTAAACAGTGAGTTGGTTAATTTAATGCTGTAGAACACTTGAAACCTAACAAAAATTGGTTTGTAGGGGTTTTTAAATGTTTAGATCATGATCAAATGACCGGATCGAGAATTTGTATGTCTAAAGATATAGATCTAACCAACTCACTACTTTCGTCCGTCCATTTTGCGCAGCTTGATGGATGAGTAAAAAGTATTCCAAAATACTTGATTTTTGATTTTTAATTAATTCAAATAATATTGATCAACTTCAACAGAGTGGATCTTGTATTTGAATGTCAGATGTTGGTATTTGAATGGGAAGGTTTCGGGCTCGGATCCTTCCGGAATGACACAAATCTCTCTCTCTCTCTCTATATATATATATATATATATATATATATATATATATATATATATATATATATATAGAGAGAGAGAGAGAGAGAGAGAGAGATAGACTTGTATCCTTTCAAAAGGATTTGATCCCGGATCCTTCCCACTCAAATTCAACCCTCCAACATTCGAATACAAGATCCACTCCGTTGAAGTTGATCTATACTATTTCAAGTATCTATAAACCAAAAATCAAGTGTTTTAAATACTTTTTGCCCATCCATCAAGTAGGGGAAAAACGGACGGCCTAAATAGTGAGTTGGTTAGTTTAACGGTGTAGAACATTTGAAATCTAACAAAAATTAGTTTATAGGGGTTTTTAAATGTTTAGATCATAATGAAATGGCCGGATCGAGAATTTGTATGTCTAAAGACATAGATCTAACCAACTCACTACTTTCGGCCGTCCATTTTGCGTCGCTTGATGGATGGGCAAAAAGTATTTAAAACACTTGATTTTTGGTTTATAGATACTTGAAATAGTATAGATCAACTTTAACGGAGTGGATCTTGTATTCGAATGTTGGAGGGTTGATTTTGAGTGGGAAGGATCCGGGATCAAATCCTTTTGAAAGGATACAAGTCTATCTCTATATATATATATATATATATATATATATATATATATATATATATATATATATATATAAGTAAAAGCTTTGTGCTATTCAGCTTTCCCAGTACAGATATCTTGAAGACTATACATTTCATGATCTTCTGAATAATCTGTCATCAATTACCTGTACCTTATTATTGGTATGGGACACTAGAGGCATTTAAATATTTTCACTCTGCAGATGCTTCCTCCTGGAGATTGGTACTGTATGAATTGCTCGTGCAGGTACTGTGCATTAAATTCTGGTATTGTTGCTCAGGGAAATGGCGGCATTGATTCCCCGTTGCTCTCTTGTTCCCAATGTGAGGAAAAATGTATGCGTTTGTTCTAGCTATACACTTGTTAATTTGATTATTCTACTATCGCTTCCGCTCACCCTGATGAGGCTGATGATGAGAATTAATGAATTTTCTATCTCGGCAACTAAATTTTGTAGATCACGAGTTGTGTGTTCCTGAGGAAGATGCTGTTAGAGTCAGTTCCAGTCGGTCATGCAGTTCATTTTGCGGGCAGAATTGCAAGAAGGTACTACTATCAAGTAATGACTATAAAGTATGAGAATTTTAAATTTCCTTTGTTCTTTTAAATATAGAATGAGTTAACTTTAGCATAACTTATAGTACAAACACCATAGCCTACATAAATTATGAAATTTTTTCATAATCCATATCATAAGGAGACAATTAATTTTATGGAACCTCCTGTTTCTTCCATTTACTGCATAACATATCATGCTTTCTGAAGACTCTCAAGGAGGAAGCTAAACTTCATGCTATTATTGCAGCTCTTTGAGAAATTGCGGAAGCTTCTTGGTGTAAAGAATTACTTGGATGAAGAATTTTCATGGACAATTGTTCAACGTTTTGATGAGGATCTACCTGAATCTGACTGTTCTCTTTATCAAAGGGCTGAATGCAATTCCAAGATTGCTGTTGCTCTTGCAGTTATGGATGAGTGCTTTTTGCCCATTATCGATCAACGAAGTGGCATAAACCTGATTCACAATGTTGTCTACAACTGTGGGTAGGAATATGTTGCACATTTATGTCAATTAAGTACTCCATTTTTTATTGGCAATAATTATTGTGGTGCATGCATACTTATTAAAAAGCTGTACATATAACTTATTCAGTGTAGTGATGTCTATTACCTCAACTAAAAAACTAAAGCAGTCTTCATATCTGATCATGTACTGGCTACTGGCTGTTTTACTTATCTGTAATATTTTTTCTTATCTTTTCTTTTTGGTAAATGAATAAGGTGGATAACTCCCACCCTTTCCTCTAAAAGGGAGAATTTCTTAATTCTTCGGAACATGGTGACACGGTGACACCCGATCTTGAACCTTTGTCCTTTACCATCACACTATCAACATTCCAAGTTCCTCCACGATCAACACATTCTCTCTTTCAGGGATTCTTTTTGTTCATTGTCTGCTTACTTTTATTTGTTTATATGCACAAGTTTGATTTTTTTTTTTTTTTGGTGTGTGTGTGTGTGTGTGTGTGTGTGTGTATTAATTATTATTTTTTTATGAGCTTCACATCTTATTACTGGTTTTTGATGCTTTAATGTCGTGGAGATTAAAAGTGCAGGACAGAAAAAGATCCAAAACAATGGAAGATTATAATTTTACTCGTTGGTGACTTTCTGCAGGGCTAGCTGATCTGCTGATTATCTAAATCAACTATAGTAAATCTATTATAAAGACAGTAATAGTATGTTATTATACAGTCGCTCCAATTTTTCTACATCTCAGTCATGGGATTACTCTGTGATTCTTGCATCTGATACTGTATGGTTAATCAAATGATTCTTGTGAGGAGATGCTTAAAGAGTATTAGTTGATAATGCGCGTTGGTATCTTATTTATAATCCAGATCATCCTTAGTTTGTAATGTTCATAATGGCCCTTGAACTGCTTATATGGATGATAGGATTCCGAGGCATTTCTTGGAAAAGCTAGGACATTACTACATTCTAATCTTGATTGATGTCTAAAATATGCAGATCAAATTGTAACAACTAAAATTTGTTTACTCCCAGTAAAAAGAAAACATGCTAAATGTAATTAAAATGCTCATACAAATCACAATAATCTATGGAAACCAAGATCGAAGCATTACTTATTATTAGTTTTTGAAATAACAATGACATAAAAAATTAAAATTAGACAGTATTGAGTGATGCATCTTGTATATTCAAGTTATTATTTAAATTTTTTGGGTATGTAAGAAAATGTATTGATCCACTTGTAGGTGGAAAACAAGCATGTAGACACGTCGTGCTCACGTCATAGCAAATTTGAGATGGATAAGCGTACAGCTGAGTCAGTTATGCTGCTTCTGTAAATCTTAATATTGTAGATCTTAGCATTATAAAGGTATAATCATCAGGAAAATGAAGGCTTGGTTAGGTAAGGTTTCAGCAATCGGAGACTTTGTACCAGATGACTGTCCTTGCATGAAGAAATTCCCAAGTCCTTTTATTAACCTTCTTCCTTTTATCCTGAGTTGAAATTTCTAATCAATATCCTTTCATAGTCCCTCATCTACTTAATCTTATCATGTGGATGTGCTTCTAAACAATTGACACAACCCATGTATGGTTATCCTCTGATGAGATTCATCTTTTGGCTGCGGGATATTTGTCTACTCTAGCACTTGTCAAGCAGAAACCTTCCCCACCCGCCCGCCGGGCCCCCCCCCCCTCCCCCCCCCCCACCTCCCCCCCCCCCCCCCCCCCCCGCGCTTCACAAGGATATTAGATTTAAAAGGTATCCAATCATTGTAATCTAGATCTCAATCTCTCCCCTCTCAACAGCTCAACTGTATCTGATTGATGCAACTTTACCTTTGAACAATTTAAAACTGTCCCCCATTGTCTCCTGATCTCTAAAACACTTCCTTACTAATAACCAAAAGCATAGTAGCTAAAGGCTACTGGATTAATAGTGGTAAAAAAAAAAAAATTAAAGATGCTCCTTCTTGATGCATTAAATTGCTCCTGCATTGTCCCCCTAAGTCAGAGACATTGACTTTATTGAGAAAACTAGAATTAATTGAGACTGACATATTGGATTCAGTTTATCTACTATGTGCTATGTGATTCAACTTGCAAGCTTTCCAAGTCATTTTAAGCATTTCACAGCACTTCTGGCCTAACCTATGTTAGTGTGATCCAGTTTTAAATAAAAAAGATCCCCTTGTCTCATATATTGGATTCTTGCTAATTTGCTGGGAAAAGGCGCACACAATTGCTCTGTCTTCTAGCCGTTAGAGTCTGATGTGAGAATGTTAGCATGCTTCATTCGGAACCTAAAATTTATTGATATCATAAACCTTAATGTAGCCTTCTAAATGCCCATCAACTTTTTGCAGATCAAACTTCAATCGGCTAAACTATAATGGCTTTTATACCTTTATTCTGGAGCGGAATGATGAAATTATCTGTGTGGCATCGATTAGGTAATTTCTCTCTTATGTTATGTGGAAACAGTTGTTGTATCCTGTCTGCCTATTTGTTGCATGAGAATTTTGTGTGCACATACATCTTCATGCTTTTTGATGAGTGGAAAATTGGTTGTGTATAACCATGCTACTCATCTTTTATGGGCCTATAATCATGTTGTCTTTATGTGAAGGTGCTCTATTGACGTATCTGTTTCGAAGGCAACTAATATATTGTTCAAGTTCATATTGTTTTATTTCTAAAGGTGTAATAGTATAAAGTTGGCTTGATTCTAGATGTAATATTTGAAAGTGGTTACTTAATTTTGCTTATAATTAATGACCCTTTTCCAATGTATTTGGAGTTATCTTGGATACTAAAAGGAGCTTGGTGAAGTAATCGGATTCTGAAGTAGATTGTTCTCTGTGTAAAGGGCTGAATTCCTTATCTTAGAAATATAGTCTGTTTGGGTTAAAAATGAGTCTGTCGAGATTCCATTTCATATATGCTAGTGAAAATGAATTTGTATGACTTAACCTAGTTGAGTTGAGCGACGTGGTTGCACCAATCCAAGTAACATCTTGAAACTTGTTCTGCAAGCCTAGCACTTACTTTAATGCGCCGTACTAAACTGTATCCTTGTCAGTGCTATGTTTCTAGAAATTAATTACCCATGATTTGGATCAACAGAATTCATGGGACTAGAATGGCAGAGATGCCTTTTATTGGGACACGGAATATGTATAGACGCCAAGGGATGTGCCGTCGGCTTCTGAATGAAATTGAATCGGTATGTAAACCTGACTTTCTACCTTGTGTCAATGCTTGTTCATATTTATGCTTTCTAAATGTTGTTTCCCGTAAGGCATGTATGCTGTGTCACATTTCTCTTTATTGATGGTTTGTTCATTATGTATGAATAGTTGAAGTACGAAAGGTTTTATTCAGTTTTCAAAAGTATTTTGTTGGCTTTATAAAGTCGGACTTGCATGTGCAGGTTGCCAGATTTTATTTTATTTTATTTTATTTTTTTGGCAAACATGCCAATTATATTGTTTCTAACTATTTGGTGAAGTTATTCTGCTCTGCTCTTTGGCTTATAATGAAGAATTGGATTCACTTAGCACATTCTATCGTCTTACTGCTTTGTCTTGGATTTTCAGTGATCATCTTCTCAGTTGAGTGATATCTAAACTACACAGTAATAAATTGTATCTCTCTAGTCTCTAGGTCCTACATTTGTGATAGATACAGTGGCCATGAATTTGACACCAACTAGAATAGGATTGCGTCTGCTACAAGGTCATGAAATATTGTCAGTTCTTTTCTGTAGCTTTTTCCACTGTCTCATTCTCTCTAGCTCTTTCTTTTATGGGAAAGGCTCAAATTGATGATCGCAAGTTGTTACAAGTTAATATTAAAGCAGAACTTACGAATCTGACTTTATAATTGGAACCAAGAGTTGCATAGTGCAGGGAGTTGGGGAAGAAAAATTGAGTCTAGCTCATAGAAGCCTTGAAGCTGGAGAAAGGAGTGGAACCCAAAAAATGTGTCTTAAACAAATCCGTTGCTCCTGTAACATATGTTTATCAAGACTCTAAACCATATTACGATCAATTCGAGAGTATGAGTTTTCTAACCCAATATATTTTGAAACTTGGATATTTCTGTGGGGCTTAATAGAAAATTAGATATATAACATTGAAAAGGAAAGCTTAGTAAAGAAAAACCAATGAAGTAAGGCCTCACTTTTGAAGTGTTTTGACTGAACTAAACTGTAAGGTCTGCTTGACAAAACTTGTTTTTGAATCTGCATGCTTGTGGATGACCAAAAACACACACACACACGCCCCCTATAAAACCACCAATAGCGTTTCTGCCGAGAGGGATTTTAGACTGTTTGATTATCCTAATGAGAAAGATAATCTCAAGTAAAAAAAATCCAAATCACAATAGGATTGGTTTATTAAGCCAGCTCATGATTCTAAATTTTGAGTAGAAATTGGAAAATCCTAATTAAAAAAGGAATCTTAAATCAAACCAACTCATTATTGAGAAAAGAAGAATCCCCATTAAAAAAATGCTCTTAAAAATTTAAAAAAAATTATCCTCTTGCTATTGATTGATAAAAAGAATTCCAATTAGAAAGGATTTCCAAATGAGACCAACTCATGATTGAGAAAAGAAGAATATCAATTAAGAAGTACTTTAATGCAACCAAAAATTAAAAAAAAAACATTTACCGACTCCTCTTTTTCTATATCTTACACCCCGTATTGATGGGAATCAAATGACTCAGATTTACTATTATTTATTTAGATTTAGAATTTGATTTGATTTTGCATGATTAAGATTTTTATTTAATTTAGATTTGGATAAATTTTGTTAAGATTTAGGAGTTATTTAAATCTAGATTCGGTAAGATTTGATCCTATCAATAATTGCACGTGTGGTGCACGTTTTGCAGGCTATATAAAGCCATGTAGTGGACTTTGAAAATGAATAATTATTTGCTTAAAAATTATTTCCTATGAAAATTTTGTGTTGTTTGAATTAATCTCATGGATTAATCAAACTAAGCAGTGAAGCCGAGGCTCGGTTTGCGATCCGTGGTCATACCCAATCCTCAAAATCCCTGTTCTTCCCCAATTCTACAAAATCCTGTCATAAAATCCTAATTCAGCCCCTTCATCTCACATCAATTTTGATATCAGAGTCGAAATTTCTGGAAAAAAACTGTTCATCTCTCCTCAGACTCCCATCTGCAACTCTAGATCCATGTCATCGCCACCGCCACAATGCCTCCATTGCCTCCACCTCATCATTGTCGTCGCATCACCGTCGCTGCCTCTATCCCATGCTGTCCAGTCTCCAACAAGTCCTCGTCATCGTCGCTGAGATCTTCACACCGCCATTGCAACAAAGGTTGCCTCGTCCTCACTCCTCCGATCTTCTCTGCCCTTCCCCATCATCTCATGTCCTTAAAGAAACTTTTTGCCGTCTCCATCTTACCTTGTCAGTTACCATTATATTCATCGGAAGTGAATATTCAGGGTGATGATGGGAATCGATGGCTTAGATTTACTATTATTTATTTAGATTTAAAATTTAGATTTGAAGAAGATTTGATTTGATTTGACATGATTTAGATTTTTATTTAATTTAGATTTGGATAAATTTTGTTAAGATTTAGGAGTTATCTAAATCTAAATTTGGTTATATTTGATCCTATCAATAATTGTACGTGTGGTGCATGTTTTGTAGGCTATATATAGCTATGTAGTGGACTTTGAAAATGAATAATTATTTGCTTAAAAATTGTTTTCCTATGGAAATTTTGTGTTGTTTGAATTAGTCTCATGGATTAATCAAACTAGGTGGCAAAGCCGAGGCCCCGATTGCGATCCGTAGTCATACCCCACCACCAAAATCCCTGTTCTTCCCCAATTCTACGAAATCCCACCACAAAGCCCTAATTCTGCCCCTTCGTCCCACATCACTTCTTTTTCAATAAAAAAAATACCGAATTCTAAAAGACTCCAACCTTTTCTATTATCTCAGTTTTCCCTTCTAATTTCTACTTCTTAATTTCTACAATTACCCTAAAAAGGAAAGTTTCTTTTCTTCAAATTTTCTACTCTAATCATGATTCCGATTGTGAAACTTATTCTCCTATATATAATCCATTAAGATGCTTTCTTCTCATTTAAAGAAGAAACAAAAAATTAAAATTGGAAAAGAAATAGATGGCACTATGCAAGTAAAAGAAAAAAAGATAACAAAGAAAAGTAAGTTTACTATTTATGTTCTATTTTTTTTTTACTCTTTTTTCCTTTTAGATGTAGTTTATTATAATAACCATGATTTGTACCGGAAATTTTTTAGTGGATAATTTCCCACTTAGATAATTTCTTTTGATAATTATGAAATTTATAGCAAAACTTCTATGGATCTTAATGAATTATTTCAAATTATAGGAGTTAATTTGTTGGTTCATATTAAAAAGTCGTGGGGTTTTGAGGGGTCGAATCAGTTTAGATTACAAGAATAGTTTCAAGAGAAAGACTAGTTTACATTCTCATATTTTTCTTTTGTAGTTAATTTTTTCTTTTTAAGTGTACTCTTTTTTTTATGATAACTGTCTCTCTCGAACTTATTATGAAATTTGATAAACTCCCACTTAGATAATTTTCATTGATGGTAATGAAATTGATGGTTAAATTTGATTGAGAGAAAAAAAATATCCAGTGAAAAGGTTTCAAATTCACGTGCACTTAAATTCACTTTCATTTACTAGTTAGTGTGTGTGTGTGGGGGGGGGGGGTGTGACTCGAAAATTGTGAAAATCACCTAGAGGGGGTGAATATGTGATGACTAATCTAATGGTCACTTAATGCCAAATAATGCGAAAGTGTAAACTATTATGACCTAAACTAAACTCTTACACTAAACACCACGTATAACACAAGAGTGTTGCCGAATTCCCCGTGAAGGGTTCTGGACAAACTCCTCTAGATTCCCCTTGAATAGGTTGAGGTGCCACGTTGGCTCTCTTGGTTGAATACAAGTGTTAGCAAACAATCCCACGCAAGTATATAACAATATGAGCACAAATGAATATATCAAGCATATAAAGATAGACAATGAGAGTATGCAAGATATAAAGGAGATAGAGAGAGAGTGAGCAATCGCAAACATAAGGGATTTGTTTCGAGGTTCGAGCACACTTGCTCTACATCCCCGCCTTCGACACACGAAGGATTTTCACTATAATCGATCCCACCGGATCACTCGGTGCCGCAACACCTACAAGCTCTCGGACTCTCTAGCCCGTACACACGCAAGCCCACCGGCTCGCCGAGGCCGCACCTCAAACAAGAGTTCGCACCCGAACCCGAAACAACCGAGTCCACACTAGGACCCGAAACAATGCGAACAGAACCGTCCGCCTTCTCAAAGAACAAAGTAGAACTTTGGTGATCACAACTCTTGATCACCTAAAATCCTCTCACAAAAACACTTCTATAGAATGAATATGTCAATGGGTTGCTCAAGTGTTTGTGAGAAAAATAAGGATGAGAATGGTGGAAGAAAACTCAAAGAAATCTCTTTTAACACTCTTGATAAAATCTTCCCCTTTGATAGGAAATATTTGCTCTCAAATATGTGGAGAAAACCTCTGAAAGAATGGGAAAAACTGGCTCTAAAAGTCTCCAAAATCTTGGTGAAAAATAATGCCCAAACCCCCAAATTTATAGGCTAAGAAAAACTAGCCGTTGGGGTTCTGTCAGGCCTAACGGTCGACCGTCCGGTCGGCCGGCCAACGGTCATATTTCAGACCGTTTGAGCCATCGGTCGACCGGGTGGTCGACCGATCCAGGATACAGAGAGCAATCTCTCTGTCCGGTCGACCGCACGGTTGGCCGGGGCCTTTCCAGAGAGCAGAACTCTCTGGACGGTCGACCGGGTCGGTCGGCCGGCCATCCTGCAGAACTGGCGTGCACGTCAGTCGACCGAGTCGGTCGACCGACTTCAGCCCTAGTCGACTGGCTGAAGCCTGGAACAGAAAAACTAGGGATTAAAACATGGTCTTTTTGATTGAAATAAAATCCCATAAAAAATCTACAAAAATAGTTTTACCAATATACTTTGATAAACAAACATGCTTGCACAAAATCAAGGCATGTTATAAATGATTTGGACTATTTTTGTAATTTGAAAAAATTGGCTCAATTGAAAACTTGTATTTTTCTAAAACTTGTTTTCTATAAACTTCTTCATGATACAAAAATAAGATATTTTGAATTCATTAAAGCATAGTGTGTATGGATATGATCCACTACACAAATAAGATATCTATGTTTTTGACATTAAGCTCTAAACATGATTTTGGATAAAAAATATGTAAACATGAAAATCAAAATCCAAACATGTGTTTTCCAAAACGAAAATCTTTTGTAAAAACAAAACTATCAAGAGTGTGTGTGTGATATATACTTGAGCAATCCAACAACTATTCTATCCTTTATATTTTATCTAAAAATAAAATCTTATACCTAGACACAAGTCTTCATCTTCTTGAAGTCTTCACTTGAAGCCTTCTCATCTTCTAGACTTGGTCCAAACACGATCCAAACACGATCACTAGCTCGTTGGATCAAACCGTGTAAGCTCTAAAACTTGACTTTAAATCCTTTGTTGAAGCTCCACACCTACTAAGATCTTGATAACAAATCTGTCACTAATTAAACACAAGATCATTAGTACACATAACTACATGAGTTGATCATCATCAAAACTAGAGTGATGGGCCTTTGGGCCAACAATCTCCCCCTTTTTGATGATGACAAAACTCATGAAGTTATATATGCATGGATTAAAGTAAGCTCCAAAGAAGCTCCCCCTTAACTCATGCATACCAAATAAACAAAATAAATATGCAATGAGGCACATAAACATGTATGCAAATGTAGGAGTAAACATGCTAATCAAGCATAAAACAAAATCACAAAATCTTTTTCTCCTATTTGCAAAACAAACATATATGCATAAACATAAATTCTTTTATAAAAACATGCATATATACCAAAGAAGCTCTCCCCCTTTTTGTCAATCATCAACAAAGGGGTTAAGGTAAAAACAAAATCATCAAATCTTTCTCCCTCTTTTTGTCATAAACAAAGAAACCAATAAGGGGTGTAAACAAATAAGTCAATAAAAAAGGGTATATGCGATATACACTCATGAAGAGGAAGACGGTAAAGTAACTTCCCTACACATATACATTACATGAAAGAGGGATGACAAGCCCAAATTCACATAACTTATAATATGTAATGCATAAGAGGAGATGTGAAGCTCCCCTACACACGTGTACCGCATAAAGAAGAGTTGTCAAGCTCCTCAATATACAATACACTCATCATGAATCTATATGTAGAAGAGATGTTAAGCTCTCCTTGCATATAGGCAATACAAATCAAAATTTTTGAATTTTTCTTATAAAACAAAATTTTGAATTTTCTCAATAAAACAAATCTTGAGAATTTTTCTTAAAGATTTTATTTTCTTAACATAAACAACTTTGTGCTTTAAACATGTAAAAAATTTTAACTCAAGCACAAATAACTCATATATATGTATGAAAAATGAGTATACCAAATGAAATTTATACATACATATATGGGAAAACAAAATATGAGTATATACAAAAGAAGTTCATATTGATACCAATTGAAAATATCCAATGATACCAATAGAAAAATAAGTTTAAGTGTATACATCATATACTATACCACATGAAGAACTCGAACTAGTTAAATGTTTGAAGACTAGCACGGAATCCTTCAATCAAGGAATAATAAAAATATTTTTCATGAAATATGTGTAAATCACATGAAAATGGCAATGAAGCTCAATATTCCTTTAAATAAGACAATGTGAAAATTATCATAAATTTTGAAAACATAAAAAAATTTTATTAAAAAATTATATTTCAAGGTATATGTATGTTTTGACAACACAAGAAGTATACATACATATCCCTAAACACAATTGAGTCCATATATATAGATTTGCATGAAAGGTAAATGACTCAAGAGGTATACATGTATATCTTAAAGTTTGGCAAAATAAACATATACATGAAATGAAAGCACATGATCATAACACAAATCCAAAATGGGAATACAAGTTTAAAAATGTAAGGATCATCAAAACTAGGTTATACTAGCACACCTAATGGGCACAAATAAGCAATCAAACCCAACCATATATAGATTTATTTGTGACCCACAATATGTACAAGTATAAATCCTAGTGTTGACAAAAACTAACACTTAAACTAATATTCAATTTAGGAAGCATCAAATCTTGAGAACACAAAAGAATTTATCCATATGATTGAAGTAAAGTAGGATCATGTGGATATCTACTAATTTGAAGAATAAATAACTAGTATAAATTGATTTTTGAAAAACTAGTTAAAGATCCTTCAAAATACAATAAATCATATGTTTTTCATGAAACAAAACTAAATATACAAAATTACACTCATAGTCTATAAAGCTTAAAAATATGTCCATGAAACTAAGTCATGACACAATAAATAAAGTGTGAGTGTTCAAAAGTCATGTAAATAGCATTTTCATGAAAATATCCATTGAAGCTCAAAAAGGTCATAAGTCACAATTTTTTTTTAACAAAACAAAAAAACATGAAAAATCATTTTTCATTAAAACACTAATCTTCATGGTATATGTATGATTTATCCAAAACTAACAATACACATACATATCCCAAACATAAAAGAGTCTATCAAATGTATTTGCATGAGGCAAGAGACTCACGGGTATACATGTATATTTATTAGATTTGAATCAAAAATACATATACATGAAGTAAAATCATAAAATTTGACAAAGCATGTATAAATGGGAGAATCATTAAACTAGGTTATACATGTGCATATAGTGGGTACAAATGAGCATGAAGTGCAAATATATATAAATCAAATGTAACTCACTATTTGTACATGAATAATACAAGTTTTGATGAAAACTACATCTAAGCATGTTTTTACCACATGAAGCACATAAAACAAATAAAACATGAACATGCTAAAAATATCACATATGAAATAGGCATGTATAGGCTAGTTATAAGCATGTAAATAAATTAGGAGTTTAGAGATTGTTACCAACTCCAAAGCTCCAAACTTGGTGGTCTTTCCCACCAAAACCTCCTTGATAGCGGTGCTCCAAATATGTGTCCTTTTAGTTCAAGTGAACCCACCATCAAGGCACCAAATCTCTCACGTTTTGTGAGAGCCCTCACTTACATCAAATACACAATATGGGGATTTTGGTACCCATATTTTCTTGGGTTCTTTGGGGTTAGTCTTGTAAGGAACCCAAAAATTTTTATTATTAGCAAAATTAAAATGATGCAACTTGTCATAACAAAATTTTGCTAAATAGCCTTTGCGGCCACAATGTGTACATGTGTACACCTTAGGATGCTTATGTGTAGGAGTGTGATCATGACGTGCAACATAAGCATATGCATGATGATGTTGTGCATGAATGTGTGGAGTTTGTTTCTTTGAAAACATTGACTCCAACCTAGTATGGTTAAATGCACAAGAGTTCAAAGTTGAACTCAAACAATCCATTTTATTTTTCAAATCTTTAATCTCATTAGTGGTGGCATGTAAAGCATGATGAGATAAAGAATCATTTTTCTTTTTCTTTTTCGAAACAAATTTTTTTCTTTTTCACAAATTTTTCTTTTTAAAGACTTATTTTCTTGAAAAACAACTTCCTTTTGTTTTTCCACCAAATCAATTTTATTTTTCAAAGTATTGTTTCCTTCACACAATCATTCAATTTTGAAAATAAGGAAACATTCTCATTTTTCAAATCTTCCTTTTCTTTTTCTAAGCATGCAATGTTACTTTTAAAAGAATCATTTTCTATATGCATGCAATCAAGTTTCTTTTTCAAATTTTTATTATCTTTCTTAATCATGTCATATTTCTCAAGAAGTAATTGACAAAATGAAGTGAGCTCGTCATATGGCATGTTATTATCTTCATCTAACTCGGATTCGGTAGTTACCTCAAGGGGGTCATCCCCTTGGACCATATAGCACTTGTTGGAGACGTCACTTCCAACATCCGAATCGCTCCCGGCATAATATAGATCTTTTTCGCCAAGGGAGATGAGGGTGTTCCATGCTACAAAAGCCAAATCAAGATTAGCAACCCTAGATAAATAATCATCATTTAGGGTAGATCTTAAAGCATGTAGGGCTTTTGCATTAGCCTCAATATTCTTACCATTTAAACAATATGCATTATTAGTTGTGGCAAGATAAACATGAATACCTAAGGCTTTGAGGTACAAGGACATCTTCACCTTCCATATATGGATGTTAACAATGTCAAACATGGGTGGTGACATGAAGTCCATGGTGTGTGTACAAATATTGTGATTAGCCTAAAATGAGGATCTTTAACTCTAGGTTGTAAGACCTAAAATCAGAGTACCAAGCTCTGATACCAATTGAAAATCACTTAGAGGGGGTGAATAGGTGATGGCTAATCTAATGGTCACTTAATGCCAAATAATGCGGAAGCGTAAACTATTATAACCTAAACTAAACTCTTACACTAAACACCACGTATAACACAAGAGTGTTGCCGAATTCCCCGTGAAGGGCTCTGGACAAACTCCTCTAGATTCCCCTTGAATGGGTTGAGGTGCCGCGTTGGCTCTCTTGGTTGAATACAAGTGTTAGCAAACAATCCCACGCAAGTATATAACAATATGAGCATAAATGAATATATCAAGCATATAAAGATAGACAATGAGAGTATGCAAGATATAAAGGAGATAGAGTGAGCAATCGCAAACACAAGGGATTTGTTTCGAGGTTCGAGCACACTTGCTCTACATCCCCGCCTTCGACACACGAAGGATTTCCACTATAATCGATCCCACCGGATCACTCGGTGTCGTAACACCTACAAGCTTTCGGACTCTCTAGCCCGTACACACGCAAGCCCACCGGCTCGCCGAGGCCGCACCTCAAACAAGAGTTCGCACCCGAACCCGAAACAACCGAGTCCACACTAGGACCCGAAATAATGCGAACAGAACCGTCCGCCTTCTCAAAGAACAAAATAGAACTTTGGTGATCACAACTCTTGATCACCTAAAATCCTCTCACAAAAACACTTCTATAGAATGAATATGTTAATGGGTTGCTCAAGTGTTTGTGAGAAAAACAAGGATGAGAATGGTGGAGGAAAACTCAAAGAAATCTCTTTTAACACTCTTGATAAAATCTTCCCTTTTGATAGGAAATATTTGCTCTCAAATATGTGGAGAAAACCTCTGAAAAGAATGGGAAAAACTGGCTCTAAAAGTCTCCAAAATCTTGGTGAAAAACAATGCCTAAACCCCCAAATTTATAGGCTAAGAAAAACTAGCCGTTGGGGTTCTGTCAGGCCTAACGGTCGACCGTCTGGTCGGCCGGCCAACGGTCATATTTCAGACTGTTTGAGCCATCGGTCGACCGGGCGGTCGACCGATCCAGGATACAGAGAGCAATCTCTCTGTCCGGTCGACCGCACGGTCGGCCGGGGCCGGGGCCTTTCCAGAGAGCAGAACTCTCTGGACGGTTGACCGGGTCGGTCGGCCGGCCATCCTGCAGAACTGGCGTGCACGTTCGTGCACGTCGGTCGACCGACTTCAGCCCTAGTCGACTTGGTCAGTCGACTAGTCGATTGGCTGAAGCCTGGAACAGAAAAACTAGGGATTAAAACATGGTCTTTTTGATTGAAATAAAATCCCATAAAAAATCTACAAAAATAGTTTTACCAATATACTTTGATAAACAAACATGCTTGCACAAAATCAAGGCATGTTATAAATGATTTGGACTATTTTTGTAATTTGAAAAAATTGGCTCAATTGAAAACTTGTATTTTTCTAAAACTTGTTTTCCATAAACTTCTTCATGATACAAAAACAAGATATTTGAATTCATTAAAGCATAGTGTGTATGGATATGATCCACTACACAAATAAGATATCTATGTTTTTGACATTAAGCTCTAAACATGATTTTGGATAAAAAATATGTAAACATGAAAACCAAAATCCAAACATGTGTTTTCCAAAACGAAAATCTTTTGTAAAAACAAAACTATCAAGAGTGTGTGTGTGATATATACTTGAGCAATCCACCAACTATTCTATCCTTTACATTTTATCTAAAAACAAAAATCTTATACCTAGACACAAGTCTTCATCTTCTTGAAATCTTCACTTGAAGCCTTCTCATCTTCTAGACTTGGTCCAAACACGATCCAAACACGATCACTAGCTCGTTGGATCAAACCGTGTAAGCTCTAAAACTTGACTTTAAATCCTTTGTTGAAGCTCCACACCTACTAAGATCTTGATAACAAATCTGTCACTAATTAAACACAAGATCATTAGTACACATAACTACATGAGTTGATCATCATCAAAACTAGAGTGATGAGTCTTTGGGCCAACAAATTGAATCGGACCTGAAACTTTTACCGAAACAAGCAAAACTATTTGAAATTTAACTTTTTGTAGGTGGTTGAAACCGAGTTCTCAAACCTTGCTAAAGAGTGCTAAAAGCGCTAAAGAGCAACAATCTGAGAAATTTTACTGGCAACTAAAGTTACATGTACATAAAAGTTTATCTTAAAAATAGTAAAAATCAAGAAAAAAAATATATTACAACCAACCAAATCATTATAACATCACATGAATAAAGTATAAATCTGGATACTAGAGATCATCTAAAAGACTAAAACATAATTATTTAATACAAAAAATTTCTTAAAAGTCTATATAAATGTCTAAAATAATAGACATGCTATTTGAGTTAAATAAATTGTATATCACCAACAAAACTAGGCCCTCTACTTATTTATGTAAATTAGGTTATTAGTTCCAGTATCACATCATTTGGAATTTGGTTCCTCATCAATTACCCAATCATGCAACTTTAATTGAATTTAGCCTAAACTTCTATAGTTTTCAAAAAATATTGCTAGTTTTTTTTGAAAAAACTTTAATTATTTTTCTCTTTACTTTCCAATTCTAAAGTTCCGATACATTCAAGATTGGCGATACTGATATGGAGAGTTTGGACCTTGCTGAGTAATGGACAGTGGCAATTTGGACTAATAACAGCGATAAGTTCTGGGAAATGACTTATCTGCTAAATGTTTGATTTATTGCCTTGTATTCATGGTGAAGTTGTCCGCTACTTGCCAATGAAAGAGAAATCAAAGTGGGATTATTAATTGGGTTGTAATTAGGTCGATCAGGTCAAAGATTTGAGGTTGGGTCCGAACCTTTTCAATAAATGGGTTATCCAGGTCAAACCAATTATGAAGACCTTAACCGAGCCGAGACCTGGTAACTTCGGATCGGGTAAAAAGTGCCCCACTACTAAGTGGTATCTTGTCATTGGAGATATGGCTAGAGTTGATACTGACGGTTGTTTATTAATTGATAGTTTATCATAACACTATAAATATTCATTAAATTTAGGTTTGACATTGTAAATACATTCCCTTATCAGTTTTAATATGCTGTTTTCAACCTGTTATTCCTGTGTTTTTTCATAATTTCATTTGAATGCTTATAGTTTTTGTCCATTATCTGTATTGTTTGGTGAAGTAATATTTAACTCTGATGAATTGCTTATTACAATATTGTTGATCCATCTTTTTTAAACATTTTGATTCTGGGAAAATAGGTCATTCAAATAATGGTACACTTATAATTTTCAAATACCCACACAGTCTCTCTCTCTCTCTCTCTCTCTCTCTCTCTCTCTCACTCACACACACACACACACACACACACACACACACACAAAATGTCAGTTTATTGTTTGAACTTAGAAAACAGGACATGTGTTTGCGGTCATATCTCTTGAAGTTCACATGTTTTCTTAAACATTTCTTGTTACTTCTAAATGTCTTACTTTCAGGTACTCCGCGCTCTTAATGTTGAAAAACTTATCATACCTGCTATATCTGAACTTAAAGACACTTGGATCAATGTTTTCGGCTTCAAGCTTCTTGGAGTCTCAGAAAAAGAAGAAATTAGATCCATAAATCTGTTGGTGTTTCCTGGTACTGGTCTATTACTAAAGTCGTTGCTGGGAAAGGATTCAGTTGAACATTGTAAAACTGCTGATGAAGGTAAATTTTTTAAGATCATTAAGCATGTTTTCATTATTTTTACACTATGGCAATCATTTAATTTTGTGTGGTTGTTCCTGTAGACCAGTTTGAACGCGAGAGCATGTGTCGTCATACTCCTGAGGAAGCAAATGAATTAGTCTTGCCCGTTAATGTTGATCCAGAGCCCCATGCTTTGGATGATGTTATTGTAACATAAACTTGGGTTCAAACAGTTCAGAGCCTAGTTTGTCTGTTTCTGATAGTTGCATGGAATCACGTTCCTATGTGTCAGCGAAATCTTCTGATGCTCATGTTGAGTTTGAGGCTCCAGAATTGAAGTCTTCAGAAATTGCTGCTCAGAAGAATCTACCTACCAGTGCAACCTGAGGCAGTTTCTCATGATGAACCTGTGACCAAAAGTGGGGTTCAGAAGGATTCTTCATTAGTTCTTCAATCTAAATTGACTTGTGAGGGTGCTGTGCATCAGGATAATAGTGTACCAACCCTTCTTTCTGTGCATGAGGGTAATAGATCATTAGGTTCTTCAGAAGATAAAGTCCTTAATTCTTGTGAAGGTCCAGTGCTCATGCTGTTGATAACAGTTTAGCCAATGAGTTTCATGATGTGAAAGCTGAAGTTGCTGCTCTCCAATCTAAAACCCTCTGCTAATGATGGAAATGCTGAAACATGTCTTTTGGACTCTACCAAAAAGAAATTGAATATTACTTTTGGAAAAGGTTCTGGTTCTCATGCAGTTCCTGCTTGTTCTGATTCTGGAAATGAGCCTAATATTTTGGATGGTAGGTCCATTGGACACAAGATTGACTTGTAGCTGGGAGCTGTTGGAATGCCGTTATTCAGATCTTTTTTTTGCTAATCACAAAGGCCATCACAGTAAGCATAAGTTGGTTGGCCCATTGCATGGTACATCTCTAGATGTACCTGAATCTTCTTCCGAAGGTGATGTTCTGAAATTTTTTTTTTGAAACTAATGATGTTGCTGGTTATGTCAAACAAAAGAATGTTGTGGTTCTGATATTCATGTAATGTCATATCATAGACATTATCAAATCAGTATGTGTTCCTCCAAGTCTGACGTCCTATCCTCATTTGTGGATGAGAGTTCTCCAATTCCAAGTGACTTCTCATTCTTACAGCTTTGTTCATGATCTCACTGCCACTGGCACACAGTATGCATCAAGTGGAGTTGGACTTTTGCTGTTACAGGGCTTCTGAAGAAGGCTCTGATGATTGATAATCAAACCAAATCTTTTGGATGCAGCTTGTTGTTTGTTGCTGGGGCTTCCGGAAAATAATGTGGTTGATTGTATCACTGACCTTGATGGTTTTGTGTTTAGATTACAATGCTACAACTTCTGAAGGATTGCCAAGTTAGTCTTCAGAATCCACTCTCAGTATTGAATCAGTATTGTGGAAACTTTGCTATTCCTGGGGCCAAGTAGATCTGGGGATGCACGTGACACGAAAAATTAAGCTTATTCATGGTTGTGGTATATGTTCTTCTTTCTGGGCACCTGTGGTGGTCGCAAGATCCTTTATATTCCAGGACTCTTGAATCTTCTGAAGTAAATGGACCGCATAGTTGTTTTGGGTGTGGCTCCTTTACCTTTTTGCAAGGTGAACACTTGTGAGATACATGAGGGGTTATGTATCTAACACAGCCCATTGTCCTTACCCACGCATGGTATTGCTGATTAGATTTTGTGAATGGTTTATATCATACTCCACTTGGCCTAGTGATTTATTCTGTTATGAATATTTTCAATGCTACAAGTCCTGAAACATCTCAATGTCATGATCTTTGGCTGCTGGGGCCTTCAACACCACATACAATCGTGTGGGTCAGTTTTAAGGGTAAGAGCACTCTCTTTTCCTTTATCCTTAGTTTTAGGCTGATGATTGGAGATATTATTGTTTTCCTGGAATTTAAATTGGTATATTAAATGCCTTAGGATCTTGTAATTGTGGTCTTCTGTAAAACCCTTTGTCATTGTAAATCTGTTTGGATCTCAACTTTTATTCTAGTTCAACATTGCAACTGCTGTCATTCTTACTGTCAGCGTGGTGCTTGTAGCTGAGTTATATATCAGCCATCTGCCTCATTGATTGCACACACTACAGGATGTTATTTGCATGTGCCGTGTTGAGAACACACGCACGCGCGCGCGTGCATACACAGAGAGAGAGAGAGAGAGAGAGATGATCCTTTAGGGTTGGTTCTCAAAACAAAGGCCGTAGGAACCTTTGTAGCATGGACACTTCTGTCATGGAGTCGTGTCGTGTCCGAACGTGTTGGACACGCGTGTCGTGTGTATTTTTAAGAATTTGTCATGTGTCCACGCGTGTCCATTTCAACATTGTCGTGTCCGTGCAACATAAGTAGGAACTTTGTGGTGCAACGTTTTATGGATGATCCGCTCCGTTAATGTTCATATACACACTTTAAATAGTTCAGGAATGAGAGATCAAGTGTTTTGATAACTTCTTACTTATGCAATGAGTTATTCCAAAATAAACTTTATTTCAGCTGTAAAAATTGATTTCTTGTGGTGTATGAGAATTTTCAAATCACTTGATTTCTCATTCTTAAACCATTTAAAGTGTATAGATCAACATGAACGGAGTGGTTCATATAATGATCCAGTGTGCAAATTTTCAAATTTCATACAACCCTTATCCTGAGAACGGCCCTAAAGTATCATTCAACCCCACCCCCACATGCAACTCTAAAAATCTATCAGCTTTATATCAAGACGGACAAAACAATATGAAACCTGGCTTTATCTAGAAACTATACAAGAGAATTGAAGGTTATGTTTGTGTCATTTGCGGCAGTTTATGTCGCGCGAACCCTTCAGTAAATGATAAAGGAGATGGAATCTCAAATAGTTGATGATTACTTATAGGGTACTCCTATGACATATGATATACCCTAAAATTTATATTGCGTCCAGGTATATCACAAACATATATGAGATGTATCCAAGACTAAGAAGTTGAAAATTGAATTCATGCTCTTTGACTTGTATATGCTTTTATATAGTTTCCTACTTTCTTAATGAAGAATTATGATTATTGTGGTACTATTGATCCACGACTTGGAAATGTTTTATATATTGTATTTTTTAGGTTATAGATAATAACATTAACACACATAAAATTGTTATTGTCGATCCATGTTGTATCTGTATCTTAGATTTTTGTGATTTGCCATATCAGCATTCCAGAATAACCATATCCCTTATCCAATATAGATGCAACCTAGGTGGCACTAGAATAACTTATCGAGTAATAACTTTTGCATGCTTGTGTCCGTTTGTGCGAGATTCATGTTGAGGTTTCGGCAGCCTCATGAAATCAAAGTGAGAACTTGGGTTTCACTAGGTCTCAATATGTTTTTGCAGGAAGTTGGTGGCACAGTGAGGTTTAGCCTGCTGAAACAAAGTTGCGAGCTTGGGTTTCAGCTCTGGTTAGGCTGTTTTTGTGTTTTCTGGAAGAACCTGGGCAAAAAAATGACTTGAATTTCAGCTAGGCAAGTCTATTAGTACAAGGAGTTGAGCAGAAAAAGTGAGAAGGGAGTGGTATACTTGTGGCTGTTTTATTTATTTATTCTTTTTGGGACGTGGGGGGGGTTTTTTTTTTTTTTTTTTGGTTGGTTTGAGGTGGGGGGGGGGGTGAGGGTTGGGAAATGGGGAGAGGGAAGTGATATTCATTTAACACGATGGTTGGATTGGCATTTAACACACAATCACCAATGCATCTTGATCCAGTCGTAGTGTTAAAGGTTAGATATGTTAGATTGTAAGCTTGTTGGTGAAGGGGTCTTGTAAACGTCTTTCCTGGAAGGGCGTGGGGGCATGGGAGAGAGGGTTGGGAAAGGGGGAGAAGGAAGCAAGACTCATTTAATATGATGCTTTGGATTTGCATTTAACACACCATTGCTAATGTACTTTGACAACACTTTATAAGGCAGTTTCTTAACCTGTCCAGTGTTAAGGTTAGATTGTAAGTGTGTTGGTGAAGGGTTCCTGTAAATGTTCTTCTGGGTATGGATGGTTACAGGTTAGATCTAGTAAACATTTTCATTGTCTTATTCCCTTTGACAGAGCCTTCCCAAGCTTGTTTTGCTCTGTTTGGTTTGGGCTTTGGACATGCACGTGCAGCTCTAGGTGCATGTGTTCACTCAGCCACATAAATAAGGGCAGAGAGATTAAACAGGACTACAAGAAAACTTTTCCATTTTATCTTTTTTTCGAACGCTAGAGTGAATATTTTTGGAAGTTTGATAAAGAAAGTGTGTAATCCAAAATATTTTAGCGAGGAACTCAACAAAAACCAAAACTAGGTTTTTAACCATTCATTAGAAGGAAATACAAAGATTTATACCTGAGCCATAAAGTTGTAATATAACATATTAATGTGAATCTAATTGTTAGATTTGGTAATGGAGAATTTATGAAGCACAGACAGGACATTGACATGACACGTCCAAAATGTAGGATATGGGGACCTAACGTTCAATATTTTATTATTATTATATTATTATTATTATATATATATATATATATAATATATATATATATATAATATATATATATATATATATATATATATATGAATAAAAGTTCTACAGAAAAATACAATGTCAACTAATAGTCTTACACACAAGTCAATATAAATTTATCATAAACATATTCACTTATAACAAGCAACCAAAATTTGCAACAATATAAAGCACATATTGATATTGTAATTAGACATAAACCCATTGTCCATTGACCCACATACATATTCATCCAAAAGAGAGCTCTTGAATATCACTAGTACATATTCATCCAAAAACAAAAGAGAGCTCATAGTAAGGTAAATAAAAACATATTACATTAAAGCAGTTTGGTAGCCATTTCACCGTTCAATACAAAAGATGTTTAAAAGGCCTTTTTTCGGTTTGAACCAACTCCAATGGCCTCATTCTCATCTCCATCCACAAACAACACGACTTTCAAATCAGGTTCGTCAAATGACGACAATATCTAGAATATCAGAATCCTCAAATGATTTAAATCCATCTCCATTAAGATCTCATGTCTTTTTCTCCTCCATTATATTGTGAGGTGCTTCAAGAAAGAAGACAAAGATTAGTATCCACATAAACCAAATCTTCTTCTCTTTTCGAGCTCATTTTGTTCCTTTTTACAGAATGAATAAAGGAGTATCTACTCCTTTCTTTCACAACATGATGAAGAAAATGGTTGACAAGAAGCTTCAGAGCAAAAGTTTGTGAAGTTTGAGTAGAAGACCCATAAAAACCCACCAATATTTTGGATCTATAAAGCCTTTATCTCGTAGAGAATTCTGGTCTAAAAAAAACCTCCAAAAGCGCCTGAAAACTTAGCAATTCTGTGTTCACCATCCTTTGTTTCTTGGAGTTCGTAAAGCATCTCTTAAAAAATTTAACTTTCATTAGAAATTTCCTTGTCTTGGCGTGGGCCACTCGATTTGTACCCGAAAAAAGCCATTATACATTATAATACCTATTTCATATAAAGAAAACATTTGATATGACTCAAAACAGTAATAAAAGTAAATAAATAACTCAAATAAAGTGTAATGCTTTTCATTCTAGATTTTTACCTCGGGTTCAATGAACGTACCAAGTAATAAAGTGGTGTATTGCTCTTATTTCCCCGATCAACCACGATTTTATGCTCCACTTCTTAAAAAGATCCCTCGCCTTCTCTTTTCATTCACGCTGATAAAAGAGATTGTATTAGATAAAAGAGAGTTACAAGATATATATAGAAGATAAGGAGAGTAAATGGGTAAATATGGGTAATAACCCAATAACCTAAATGCTAATAACTTAACACTCCCCTCAAGCTGGAGCATAGACATCTAACATGCCCAACTTGTTACAAAGATTAAAATACACCTGAGGTGAGGCAACTTTGGTAAGATGGTGTGAGCTGAAACGTAACCATCTTCTTGGTCCAAGCATCTCTAATAAAATGACAGTCAATCTTAATGTGTATGGTCCTTTCATGAAACATTGCATTCTGAGCAATATAGATGATAGACTGATTATCACAATGCATAGGCATTGGTCCAGGTTGTCTAAAACCAAGCTCTATCAGTAAATTTTTTAATCACACCATCTTGCATGCTGTATGAGCTATGGTTCTATACTCTGATTCAGCACTTGAGCGAGACATAACATCTTGCTTCTTTAAGTTACTAGATTTACTTCAGGTACAATAGCTAGTATAGACTTCCTATTCGCTCGATCACCACAGCATATCCTGAATCAGAGTATTTAGAAATTTGTACATGTCTATGTTTTTTATACACCAACCTTTTCCTGGATAACTCTTGATGTAAGTTAGAATCATTATGGCAGCTAACCAATAGGTCTCTCTAGGGTAATGCATGAATCTACTCAGAACTCCTACAATAAAAGTTATATTTGGCCTAGTACCGTAAGTTAGATCAACTTCCCAATCAATCTCTTATATCTCCCTGGATCATCAAGTGTATGACTGTCATCAAACCATAAATCCACATTGGCTTTCATTGGTGTATTAGCAGGCTTGCATCCAAAAAATCTTGTTTCCTTCAGAAGGTCCAGAGCATACTTTCGCTGAGAAGTACATTGTATTTTTGATGTTCAACTTCAATTCCCAGAAAGTATTTTGGATGTCCCATGTCTTTGGTTATAAAATGACGCTTGAGATTTATCTTAGTCTTCACATTCCAGCTGAGTCACTACCAGTCAGCAAAATGTTATCAACATAAACAACTAGAACTACAATGCCAGACCTTGTGCAGCGAACGAAGACAATGATCTGAATGACATCGGCGAAAGTCAATACTAGAAATGGTAAGACTACTTCTCAAACCACGACCTTAGACTCTGCTTGAGTCCATATATAGCCTTTTTTTAGATGACTATACTTTAGTCTTCCCCTGAGCAACATAACCTTCATATAAACTTCCTCCTGAAGGTCTTCACATAAGAAGGCATTTTTGATATTCATGTGGAATAATGTCCATGATAAGTTAACAACAATAGAGAACATAATCCTGATAGAGTTCATTATGACAACTGGCGAGAACGTCTCAAAACAGTCAATGCCATTTGTCTGAGTATAACCCTTGGCTATGAGCCTGAACTTATATCTATCCACAGATCCATTTGGGCGGTACTTTAAAGCAAAGACCCACGATAATCAACAACCACCGCATCTGTTGGTGCTGAAACCAATTCCCAAGTTCCTCTAGAAGCAAGAGCTTACATATCCTCATCCGTAGTCTATTTCCAGGCAAGTGCCAATAAAGCCTCTGTATGAGACCTGGATATAGACTCAGAAAACAAAGAGAGCAAACTGACGAAAAGTGAGGTTTAGATGATCATAAGAGAAAATTCAAAATAGGGTGATCAGTGCAAGGTCTTTTACCTTTTCGAAGAGCAATAGAAATATCAAGATCAGAGGGAGAAGCTGATGGTGGAGGACCGTCTACCGGAGAGGGATCAGTCGGAATTGGTTTGGAGGCGGAACTTTGGGCGATGAGTGTGGACGTAGCTGAAATCCCGAACTGGCTTTGATGTGGGTGGATCTGTATTTTTTTGTTGGCGGCACTGAAGAAACAGTAGAAGTAGGTATAAGCAATGACACAGACAGTGAAGGGGGAAGAGTCTTAGATTTGGTGGCAGGAACCTGTGTAGAGAAATATGGAACAGACTCAAAGAATGTGACATCAGCAGATACCAAATACTTTTGGTGGATAGATTATAGCACCGTATCCTTTTTGTATTCTAGAATATCCAACAAAGACACACTTTATAGATTTAAGAGATAGTTTATCTAGTCCAGGAGACAAGTCCTGAACAAAGCAAGTGCATCCAAAAACACAGAGAGTCATGAAGAAGGGGTTTTGTTAGCATAGAGACAAGAAAATGAAGAACTTTTATTGAAAACAGAAGAAGGTATCCCATTAATTAGATAACAAGCACTTAACACAGCATCAGATCATAAATATTCGGAACACTCATATGGATCAGTAAGGTTCTAGCAACATTAAGAATATGTCTATGTTTTCTTTCAGTGACTCCATTTTGTTGGGATGTATGAGAACAAGAAGTCTGATGAATAATTCTATATTTGGAACAAAAACTAGAGACATCCTTTTTTACATACTCCAAGGCATTGTTAGTACGGAGCACACGAATGGAAGTAGAAAATTGATTTTTTATTCAACTCAATTACACTGGACGCTTCTGACCTCTCTTTTAGGAGATACAACCATGTCATGCGAGAGAAGTCATCAATAAAGAGTAAAAAATATCTAAAACTCTTAATAGAGGAAACATGACAAAACCCCAAACATCAGAGTAGACCAACTCAAAAGCAGAACTGCTACGACTATTCACTCGACTCTGAAAAGTAGCACAATGATGCTTACTTAACTCACAAGACTCACAACCTAAAGAAGAGATAGAGGACTCAACAGGAATAACAAACCACATTTTTTGTAGGGAAGGATGACCCAAGCTTCAGTGCTACAGTAAAACCGGATCAAGCTGACCTGCAACCAAGCCCGTAGGGGTCACTCGATCGTCCAAATAGTATATGCCCCTTCGCTCATGCCCTGAACCAATCCTTCCAGTTGATAGAACCTGAAACACAATGAGAAGGGGAAAATTATTATTTTGTAGTTATTTTGTTTAGTAAGCTGACTGATAGACAAAATACTAACAGGAAATTGTGGAACATAAAGGACATCAGTAAGGGTCAAAGGTGGAGTAGCCTGCACTACCCCATTGCTCGTACAGGTTAATGGGTACCATCAGCAATTTAAACAGAGGGGTGGGCACTGGGCAGTGGACATGTTCAAGGAAACAAACTTTTGTATAGTACTTATCATGTGGAATGAGGCTCCAAAATCTAATATCCATGGCTTTTGAGGAGATGCGGTATAGGCGTGTATACCTGAAGAAGAAGCATGAGTCGTTGAAAGATTGTTTTGAGAGAACTCTAACTGTCGAAGTCGATCATACTCCTCCTGTGTCAGTACAACAGTGGAAGATCCAGGAAGAATAGAGGAAGTGAATGAATAATCCTGAGGAGTGCTACGCGGAGCAGAAGAATCAGACTCAGATAGCTGTGCCCACTCAGGTCGATCAAATTTCTCTAAGCACTTCTCGGAGATGTGATTATTGCGTCCACAGTTCTTGCATTGCCGGGGTCCTTTCTCAGAGGCACTCTGTCTGCCTCTATACGAGCCACGTTCACCTCCAACAAATCCCCGTCCTCGTCCTCTAAATCGCGGCCACGACCACGACCTCTGCCACATTCAGAAATTATGACAGACTGCTCAATGGATGGTGCAGAGAAAACATCAGCTCCAGTGATACTCGCATAACTCTCGAGAAGGTCAGTCAACGTGGGAATACTATCTCCCAATATCTGACCCCGTACCTGGGATCGTAGCGTAGGACTCAAGCCAGATAGAAATTTCGATACCACGAGATCCTGACGATATCCTCTCAGTGTTGCCGCCAGTAACAGCAGGTTGATACATCTCTAACTCATCGATAAGACCTTTAAGTTCACCATAGAACTCAAGCACTGATGTGTCTCCCTATTTGAGCTCAAACAGGCGCTCATAGATCTCAAACACCTTGGAGGTGTTCTTCTCATTGTCATACATCACTTTTAGTATATCGCACATCTCCTTAGCGGTACTCAAGAACATAACACTATCACTAATCTTCTCCTCTAGACTGTTGAGAAGCCATGTCATTAGAAAACAATCTCCAGTAAGCCAGGTCATATAAGTAGGATCTGAAGTAGCAGGTGGATCTTGAACGAGGTGAGCCAATTTGTTTTGAGCACCGATGAATATACGGAACGCCTACACCCATAACAAGTAGTTGGATCCATTCAACTTTACTATAGTCCCAATATTGTCTTAGGAATAGAAGTCTCAATTATCGGAGAGATCATAGTGGAGGAACTTATAGTTTCAGACATAGTAGCCAGTAGATAGATCCCCAGAAATCAGACAGCAGTAGTAGTAAGAAATATCCAGTAAGTTAGAGAAACAAGCAACTTAGTTATCAGATAGAGGCGTGACAGCCAGAATTGCATTAAGAAAACAATCTCTCAGCCTGAAATAGCCAGATCAGATATAAAAATCTGATTTTTAGGTAGTAAACAGATCTGATCTAACCAGAAAAGTCTTGTAGAGCATCCAAATAGTCAGATCAAATGTAAAAACTCTGATTTTTGAGTAGTTATGGCCTCTTTGAGACCTCTAGGGAAGGCATGGGGAAACACCTCTGAAGATGGTGGAGGAAGTGGGTGGCACCCTGTTTCAGTGTGCGGAGGGGCGACACCAATAGGGGGTGGCAACATTGTTTTCAGTGTATGGAGGAGGGGGCGGCACCAATAGGGGTAGCAGCACAACTATTGGAAGGTTGGAGGAGATGACGGAGGTGATAGGGAGGTGTTGGAGAGGTGGGAGGGTGATGTTTGAGAAGGAAAATTTTGAGAAGGTGGTGGATTTTAGGGGTAGGGTTTACCTTGTTCTGATGCTCATGTAGAGAAATATAAATCCTAAAAAGCAATATATTGTATTAGATAAAAGAGAGTTATAAGATATATATATATATATATATATATATATATATATATATATATATATATATATATATATATATAGCAGATAAGGAGGGTAAATGGGTAAATATGGGTAATAACCCCCAGTAACCCAAATACTAATAACTTAATAAACCTTTTCAACATGAGTATCCAAGAAAAATCTTGTATTGGCAATAATTGGAAGTTTCATCTTCACATACTCATTGAACATAGCAAGCTGCACAAGTGGTTCAAAATAAAATTTTTATGATAATGGTATCTCCAAAGATACCAATGATCCAATTACACTAATTATAATTTATCTCATTTGCTTTGGTGTTCTTTGCCGCACATATATTTTGAAGTAAGCTTGAGAGTGTGTACCGCACAAGGAATTTAAAATATTTGAGGATAATGACCCTCGACGTATTTTCCCGTCGCCTTGCAAGCTTGTGCATTTGGATTCTCCCTAATATTCTCCATAAGTTTTTGCGAAATGTAGAGCCTACTCTCTGTGAATCCCTTGACATTCATGGAGAACAAGTAGGCCCACTTTTGTGACGGTATGATTAACTTTCTTTGTGCATCCGACCATCCATCATTACAAATGAAGCACTTTGCGGACTTCCAAGTGCTCTTGATAGGTTCCAACATCCTCTTTATATTAGATTTTTATCTTTGTGAAAGAGAGATCCTCAACAAGTTGGAGGGATACAACTTGCGATTGGATTATCAGTGACAAACTAAAGGCAACCCATTGGAATAGAACAGCTTTACGATTATTGCATTCAACTCTTCTCTTGCTCCTCGATAAATGACTTCTCCACCGTATTAGTTACCCCCCCCCCTCTCTTCTTTCTTTGCTTCACTTGGTGGTGGCAAAATGTTTCTTGAGGCTGTTGGAAAAGCTATGAGCCTAGCCATGGACCACTAATCTTTTCCGCATTGGACTCAATTTTAGATCTGACACACACTGGGCATGGCCCAGGGACATCTCCATGTCTGACATGTGCCCGACAACGGACCATTACACCGTAATGGGAAAAATACAGGGTGAAGGAAAGTTGGGTATGACCTTATTCGGTATGGAAAATGACATCTGAGTGGGATAATAGACCATCAATGCTCTTTTGGGTTACTAGTACTTCATAGGTATAGATTTGTGATAGCTCACCTTTATTTCAGTTTGTGAAACTTGTTTGATTGTGGTACCACAAATTGCTGCACTTGTTGTGGGGCTGCGTCATTCTAGTGCTGGATACGAATCAACTACACACTAGTGCAACGGCGATTGTTGTAACCTATGTTTATGCCTGATTTTAGATTGCTCTAGTTTCGTAACCCTTTCGTCATTATCACAAGGAGTCAAAGGTGAAGGTGAATTGTGTTAGTATATAGAATAATAATCTTGAATCATCACATCTTGATGTGCAAGATTATCATCTGCCTTTATCAATAAAGTTAGTACATTATGTGGAGTCAACACCTGATTAATAAAGGATCTACAGAAGCGTTGGCCAAATTTCATCTAATAAAGAATATCTAGAGTGGGCTTTACCATTCTCTTGGTAATTTTCTAGGGTATTTCCTAGTGATTTCCGTTGTTGGCGACTTTCCTTACTCTAGGATTAATTGGACTTTGTTTTGGTTGCTAGTTTGAGGTATATTTCAAAAGTCAAGATATTTCTATGTTTGATGGAGATGATTCTCTCCTAGGTTAGGACTATGATTTACATCAAAATATTCCCAAACATTTTCCACTGTTTAATTCGTTATATACTACACCCAGAAATTCATGGAAGTTAGCATATTCTTATACTTGCTAGAATTTGGGATGATAGGGTCCTCTTTGATACATGAACATCTCGATCACTTCCGGCCCAAATGGGAGCTTAATCAAGAGGGAATTTTACTTCAGCTTTTCAATGGTCTGTGTAGATTCAACAATGTTTAAAATTCCAATGGAGGTGCTTTTCTTAGAATAAGCTTTAGATATGTTCTGAAGCTTGTTCATTGTATTTCTCAGAAATGTTGGCTTTGATAATCTTCCAGGATTTTCCCAAACTTACCCCCATCTAGGGTACAGACCACTGCACCAACTTTGTCAATTTTGCTCACAAATCTTATTGATATAAGGCATGCAATTCAAGTAACATCATTTATTTGTCAGTACTGTAAATATACAAAGACGGACCCCTGGTGGACTGATGCTTTAGATAAAGCAACTCCTGGTCAGATAACCTTGTCAGTGCAATACCGGTTTAATGACAATAATCCCCATAAGGACATAACTTGGAACATAAGCTCTGTTAACATCATCAAAACCGTACCATGGCTATAATGATAAACTCACACTTTACATAAGAAGGCATCAAGCCAAGAAACAAAAAAGATTGTTCTCTTTATTTTAAGTATAACTTGTTACTTAAACGATAGGCTGAATGAGGATCATGCCAAACATCCTGTCTTGGCAGTGTTCTAAATGGCGGCCACAGCGGCTATATCGGTTGGAAAATTTATCGGGGATGGGGACATATATCGGGGATATTTTCAAAAATCGGATGTCAAAATCAGACTGTAAATATACATATCTTCTTGTCTTAAATTGCATCTCAATAAGACAATATATGCATAAATTATATAAAACTATATAAAACATCATATTTACATGTTTAAGATATACTTAACTCGATAAGTTGCATTAAGCTTATAAATGCATAATCACTATCCAAATGTAAAATCTTTACAAATGTCATATTGTCATATTGCTCGAATTACCCAAATATCTAACCTAGAAATTGAGAGTGAACGCTATATCGGGTCCAAAATTGCCGAAATTGCGACCGATATATCGGGTCCATGCTGATTTATCGGCAATTTTGGGTGAAAATCGCTATATCGGGTGGGATGTGTCAAATCATTGCGGTTAGGTGCCGTAAACGCAATATCGGCGCAATATCGGGGTTATATCGGGGATATTTAGAACACTGTGTCTTGGAAATATTTATTGGTTAGTACTCATATATACAGAGTGTGGTGTGTCAATCGAAACCATCAACGGAAATTCTATGGCCTTGATCATTTGTTTTTGTCAGATTATTCATAGTTAAATACAGAGGGATCAGGTGAAGTGCTTCTCGGTCTTTTTTATAATCAAATGCTTCAGTCTTTTTGTATATTCAAGTGCTTTCCAGTCTTACAGTAGGTTTACACTGTTTTGTGCAGGACAGCCCCCTTTCTCGTTCCCTGCCTCTTTGCCTCCCTCCTCCCCTTTCTTGACAATCTTATTAGTTTTGTTATTCTTCATCTATGCCTTCTAAGATCAACATGAGATCTGCAAAGGAGCATAGCTCAGGTGAGAAAAGGTCTATGGAAAGATAAAGAAAAATTTACTACTAACATGTCACCTAAAGTCAAGGACGAGTTGGTACCAGATTTCTGGCCAGGAAAGCTGGAGGGATTGCCTTGGATCCAAAACGCTATAGGTCAAATTTTACCGCAATTTAATCTCCTGTAACCAATGAATACTTCAATTCTCATGAATATGAGAGTTTAGAAAAAGAGAATAATAATGCTTCCATATCCTTCATTTGGTACTGGTATTAAGATCGGCCAATGGATTTTAGTATAAATATCATCAAGATTAGCTATCAGTATTTGCAATATTGCCATATTGGCAATATCATCCCTGAGATCGGCCAAAATATTATGCGGATGGTATCGTATTAGGGAAAAATGTAAAGGTTACACTCAATTTGTAAGCGGAAAAGTAGAGCAATACAAACGCTAGGGAATTTACGAGAAAAACCTGCAGAGGGGAAAATTCACGGTGAAAAGAGAGATTCCACTAAATTACAAGTTCTCAATAATAGAGATTCAATTTCTTAGGGTTTGATCCCATGTAAAAGAGGAAGAGATCGACTTGTATAGCTGAGAGATAGCGAGCTAAGTCGTAGCCTCTGAGATTTCCATCTTCGCATTTGCTTACGATCATATCTGCATCTAACGCCCCGACCGTAATTGGTTTGAGTGGAGCGTGATTGT
>JAVJIF010006893.1:62500-169613 GCA_038442645.1 Agave tequilana
ATGTTCCATCATATTCTGCTTATGGTTATTATTTCCTATGGAGAGTCGTTGAGTCTATTTAGAGTCTTCTAACAGAACCTCAGTTTCTCAGGAATAATAGGCCATCGTGTATATATTGGTCTGTGATATGCAATATATCTGGTTCAACAGCATATTGGATGACTGATTATATGGAGACTAAAATAAAGCTTGTTTAGAGATATTTGACTGGAAGTACTTTTTGCGTCTTAAACAAGGGAAATGTGATATCAGAGGCAGGAAAAGGTTATTTCACAGCAAGTTGCTGACTCTTCTGTGTAGATGCATATCCTCAGATGTACACTAAAGTCACTATAGATAGTCAATCTATAAGTTTTTGTGCAAAAAGTTTGTCTGGAGGAAGGTCTATTCGTGCAGACTGGCTTTTGGTTGGTTCTATATGTAGTTTAGTATTTTGAAGTGAGTGACTATAGAAGTATTTTTGGCTTACTATTACAAGTATAGTTAGATTTGGACTGATTGTGTAACATAGTATGCTACCTGAAAGAAATACAGTAGGTATGTTTGGATTCTTTGTGGTTGGGCATAGCTTTTCTATCCAGCTATTTTGGGAGTTGATTGCAGTGGTAACACTGTATGGGGTAAAAACTTAAATGCTGTCTATATGGACCACGGGGAGAAGTTGCCAGGGTAACAAGAATGCAAGTGATAAATTGCAACTTATGTTTGAGAGATCCATGGACCTATTCTTGGGGCTAGAAAGAAGTTAGTGCATCCTTGCTGTAGAAAATGGAGGCATTCTAAAGCAGTTAATATCAAAGTAAGGTTTTATGTCATAATTAGTTTTTGGTTTTTGTTTGGCACCTGCAAGAAGACAGGAAGTGAAAATTTTTAGATTTTTTTTTTTTTAGTTAGTTTTAGATTTTGTTTGTCACCAGAAAGTTGACAGGAACAGGAAATTTTAGAAAGTTCTTCAATGTATCAGAAAAACCACCAATGGACTACAAGAATAATTGATGATGGTGATTGGCAATAACCATGTGAAATAACATGTATAAGATTGAGGAGCATGCTAAACATGAATTTCAGAATGCTTAAGTTGGCCTATCCGTTAATATAATTGGGAAAACCTCTTCTACGCTGCAAAACTGAATTTAGATGGTAGTTTTGATAATTCGGGTCTGGTTTCCCGTCGCCTTGCAAGCTTGTGCATTTGGACTCTCCCTAATATTCTCCATAAGTTTTTGCGAAATGTAGAGCCTACTCTCTGTGAATCCCTTGACATTCATGGAGAACAAGTAGGCCCACTTTTGTGACGGTATGATTAACTTTCTTTGTGCATCCGACCATCCATCATTACAAATGAAGCACTTTGCGGACTTCCAAGTGCTCTTGATAGGTTCCAACATCCTCTTTATATTAGATTTTTATCTTTGTGAAAGAGAGATCCTCAACAAGTTGGAGGGATACAACTTGCGATTGGATTATCAGTGACAAACTAAAGGCAACCCATTGGAATAGAACAGCTTTACGATTATTGCATTCAACTCTTCTCTTGCTCCTCGATAAATGACTTCTCCACCGTATTAGTTACCCCCCTCTCTCTTCTTTCTTTGCTTCACTTGGTGGTGGCAAAATGTTACTTGAGGCTGTAGGAAATGCTATGAGCCTAGCCATGGACCACTAATCTTTTCCGCATTGGACTCAATTTTAGATCTGACACACACTGGGCATGGCCCAGGGACATCTCCATGTCTGACATGTGCCCGACAACGGACCATTACACCGTAATGGGAAAAATACAGGGTGAAGGAAAGTTGGGTATGACCTTATTCGGTATGGAAAATGACATCTGAGTGGGATAATAGACCATCAATGCTCTTTTGGGTTACTAGTACTTCATAGGTATAGATTTGTGATAGCTCACCTTTATTTCAGTTTGTGAAACTTGTTTGATTGTGGTACCACAAATTGCTGCACTTGTTGTGGGGCTGCGTCATTCTAGTGCTGGATACGAATCAACTACACACTAGTGCAACGGCGATTGTTGTAACCTATGTTTATGCCTGATTTTTGATTGCTCTAGTTTCGTAACCCTTTCGTCATTATCACAAGGAGTCAAAGGTGAAGGTGAATTGTGTTAGTATATAGAATAATAATCTTGAATCATCACATCTTGATGTGCAAGATTATCATCTGCCTTTATCAATAAAGTTAGTACATTATGTGGAGTCAACACCTGATTAATAAAGGATCTACAGAAGCGTTGGCCAAATTTCATCTAATAAAGAATATCTAGAGTGGGCTTTACCATTCTCTTGGTAATTTTCTAGGGTATTTCCTAGTGATTTCCGTTGTTGGCGACTTTCCTTGCTCTAGGATTAATTGGACTTTGTTTTGGTTGCTAGTTTGATGTATATTTCAAAAGTCAAGATATTTCTATGTTTGATGGAGATGATTCTCTCCTAGGTTAGGACTATGATTTACATCAAAATATTCCCAAACATTTTCCACTGTTTAATTCGTTATATACTACACCCAGAAATTCATGGAAGTTAGCATATTCTTATACTTGCTAGAATTTGGGATGATAGGGTCCTCTTTGATACATGAACATCTCGATCACTTCCGGCCCAAATGGGAGCTTAATCAAGAGGGAATTTTACTTCAGCTTTTCAATGGTCTGTGTAGATTCAACAATGTTTAAAATTCCAATGGAGGTGCTTTTCTTAGAATAAGCTTTAGATATGTTCTGAAGCTTGTTCATTGTATTTATCAGAAATGTTGGCTTTGATAATCTTCCAGGATTTTCCCAAACTTATCCCCATCTAGGGTACAGACCACTGCACCAACTTTGTCAATTTTGCTCATAAATCTTATTGATATAAGGCATGCAATTCAAGTAACATCATTTATTTGTCAGTACTGTAAATATACAAAGACGGACCCCTGGTGGACTGATGCTTTAGATAAAGCAACTCCTGGTCAGATAACCTTGTCAGTGCAATACCAGTTTAATGACAATAATCCCCATAAGGACATAACTTGGAACATAAGCTCTGTTAACATCATCAAAACCGTACCATGGCTATAATGATAAACTCACACTTTACATAAGAAGGCATCAAGCCAAGAAACAAAAAAGATTGTTCTCTTTATTTTAAGTATAACTTGCTACTTAAACGATAGGCTGAATGAGGATCATGCCAAACATCCTGTCTTGGCAGTGTTCTAAATGGCGGCCACGGCGGCCACATCGGTTAGAAAAATTTATCGGGGATGGGGACATATATCGGGGATATTTTCAAAAATCGGATGTCAAAATCAGACTGTAAATATACATATCTTCTTGTCTTAAATTGCATCTCAATAAGACAATATATGCATAAATTATATAAAGCTACATAAAACATCATATTTACATGTTTAAGATATACTTAACTCGATAACTTGCATTAAGCTTATAAATGCATAATCACTATCCAAATGTAAAATCTTTACAAATGTCATATTGTCACATCGCTCGAATTACCCAAATATCTAACCTAGAAATTGAGTGTGAACGCTATATCGGGTCCAAAATCGCCGAAATTGCGGCCGATATATCGGGTCCATGCCGATTTATCGGCAATTTTGGGTGAAAATCGCTATATCGGTTTGGATGTGTCAAATCATTGCGGTTAGGTGCCGTAAATGCAATATCGGCGCAATATCAGGATTATATCGGGGATATTTAGAACGCTGTGTCTTGGAAATATTTATTGGTTAGTACTCATATATACATAGTGTGGTGTGTCATCGAAACCATCAACGGAAATTCTATGGCCTTGATCATTTGTTTTTGTCAGATTATTCATAGTTAAATACAGAGGGATCTGGTGAAGTGCTTCTCGGTCTTTTTTATAATCAAATGCTTCAGTCTTTTTGTATATTCAAGTGCTTTCCAGTCTTACAGTAGGTCATACAGTAGGTTTACACTGTTTTGTGCAGGACAGCCCCCTTTCTCGTTACCTGCCTCTTTGCCTCCCTCCTCCCCTTTCTTGACAATCTTATTAGTTTTGTTATTCTTCATCTATGCCTTCTAACATCAACATGAGATCTGCAAAGGAGCATAGCTCAGGTGAGAAAAGGTCTATGGAAAGATAAAGAAAAATTTACTACTAACATGTCACCTAAAGTCAAGGACGAGTTGGTACCAGATTTCTGGCCAAGAAAGCTGGAGGGATTGCCTTGGATCCAAAACGCTATAGGTCAAATTTTACCGCAATTTAATCTCCTGTAACCAAGGAATACTTCAATTCTCATGAATATGAGAGTTTAGAAAAAGAGAATAATAATGCTTCCATATCCTTCATTTGGTATTGGTATTAAGATCGGCCAATGGATTTTAGTATAAATATCATCAAGATTAGCTATCAGTATTTGCAATATTGCCATATTGGCAATATCATCCCTGAGATCGGCCAAAATATTATGCGGATGGTATCGTATTAGGGAAAAATGTAAAGGTTACACTCATTTTGTAAGCGGAAAAGTAGAGCAATACAAACACTAGGGAATTTACGGGAAAAACCTGCAGAGGGAAAAATTCACGGTGAAAAGAGAGATTCCACTAAATTACAAGTTCTCAATAATAGAGATTCAATTTCTTAGGGTTTGATCCCATGTAAAAGAGGAAGAGATCGACTTGTATAGCTGAGGGATAGCGAGCTAAGTCGTAGCCTCTGAGATTTCCATCTTCGCATTTGCTTACGATCATATCTGCATCTAACGCCCCGACCGTAATTGGTTTGAGTGGAGCGTGATTGTCGGCGTCGTGCTGGCCGGTGAAGATTGAGGTCCAAATCCGCATTCATAGTCCCCACGTGCCTAATGGTTGTAACCGTTCTGGCAGCCAGGTGGTCAGGTGAGATCTGTTTGGATGAGACTGAGTTTGTGATCTCATGATCTGCGTGATTTGTCAGGGGTCACATTCTCATAAGGGGTCATAATTTTGACTATTACACACCTCAAAACCCGATACGATATAGCCGATATATATTGGAAACAATTGATATTTGAAACCATGCTTCATTATCACGAAGTTTCAGCAAACAACCATACAGTTAAACCGATAAAAAGAAGTATCATGATCTCTAACGGATAAATTTATGGTGAATTCTTTGGAATAGGGAACCATGCTCCTTTTAGTTTCTTTTTACTTTTCTCTGAACCCATAGTAGTAAATACAAGGAATAATCAAACAACCTGAATAGAAATTTTCTTTAACTCGGTCTTTTGATAGCAAAAGGGCTACTTACACAAGAAGCTGAGCTACTCTCATCACTAGCTTCTACAGGATTTCTTTTGGCAGTAGGCGGTCTATGTGAGATCCATCTACCATTATCTTTTCTAATGGAATTTCTGGTAGTTCTTACTGTTCCATATATATATATATATATATATATATATATATATATAGAGAGAGAGAGAGAGAGAGAGAGAGAGAGAGAGAGAGAGAGACTTGTGTCCTTTCAAAAGGATTTGAGCTCGAATTCTTCCAACTCAAATAGATCCCATCTGACATTCGAATATAAGATCCACTCCGTTGAAATTGTTCTATGTTATTTCAAGTATTTATAAAGCAAAAATCAAGTGTTTTGAATACTTTTTGCCCATCCATTAAACGGCGCAAAATGGACAGCAAAAAGTAGTGAATAAGTTAGATCTAAATCTTTAGACATACAAATTCTCAATCCGACCATTTAATTATGATCTAAACATTTAAAAACTACTACAAATCAATTTTTTTTAGGTTTCAAATGTTCTACATCATTAAACTAACCAACTCACTATTTAGGCCGTCCGTTTTTCTCCTACTTGATGCATGGGCAAAAAATATTCAAAAAACTTAATTTTTTTGTTTATAGATACTTGAAATAATATAAATTAACTTCAACACAGTTGATCTTATATTTGAATATCGGAGGATTGTATTTGAATTGGAAGAATTCGAGCTCAAATCCTTCTGGAAGGACACAAGTCTTCACTATGATGCTCTTTTATTTATTTATTATGGGTCGGCCAACTCCAACGTTCACGCGCATACGCCCACGCGCACCTAGAAGGGGAAAAGAAGTCTATGAACTTTGCTAAGGATAGAAAGTTGTTGTACTTGGAAGTGTGTGCATCTTTTCACTCTAAATCTTTTCAGGTTATCTGATGTTTTATATTTAACATAGCTTTGGGTTTTCAGATTAACAAAGAGAGGGTGAATTGTTATACCTATTATGTAAGAAGAGCTCTATGTTCTCTGAGGTAACTTTCTTATCACATATACTGCACTTCCTCTTGATGATATTAATTAGAAAAACATGTATTGTATTTATTAATGAAAGTATGTGCTTTTGATGGCATTCCAAAATATTTATGTTATGTAGGAATTTTCAAAATAATACTACTGATGTTCCATCATATTCTGCTTATGGTTATTATTTCCTATGGAGAGTCGTTGAGTCTATTTAGAGTCTTCTAACAGAACCTCAGTTTCTCAGGAATAATAGGCCATCGTGTATATATTGGTCTGTGATATGCAATATATCTGGTTCAACAGCATATTGGATGACTGATTATATGGAGACTAAAATAAAGCTTGTTTAGAGATATTTGACTGGAAGTACTTTTTGCGTCTTAAACAAGGGAAATGTGATATCAGAGGCAGGAAAAGGTTATTTCACAGCATGTTGCTGACTCTTCTGTGTAGATGCATATCCTCAGATGTACACTAAAGTCACTATAGATAGTCAATCTATAAGTTTTTGTGCAAAAAGTTTGTCTGGAGGAAGGTCTATTCGTGCAGACTGGCTTTTGGTTGGTTCTATATGTAGTTTAGTATTTTGAAGTGAGTGACTATAGAAGTATTTTTGGCTTACTATTACAAGTATAGTTAGATTTGGACTGATTGTGTAACATAGTATGCTACCTGAAGGAAATACAGTAGGTATGTTTGGATTCTTTGTGGTTGGGCATAGCTTTTCTATCCAGCTATTTTGGGAGTTGATTGCAGTGGTAACACTGTATGGGGTAAAAACTTAAATGCTGTCTATATGGACCGCGGGGAGAAGTTGCCAGGGTAACAAGAATGCAAGTGATAAATTGCAACTTATGTTTGAGCAGTGTTTTAAATATCGGATATCGGCGATATGCCGGTCGGCAAAATTATATACCGGATACCGGATATCGGGTGATATATCGCGATATGGTACTAAATACCGGTTGATATATCAATAGTCAATACATATAAGACATTCTAAAAAGAAATAAGTTATTATCCAAACATCAAATAAAAACATCATTGAAATACCACAATGAATATAGAATAAAATAAAACGATCCCTCAAGCAAAAAAAAAATAATTATCCAAATAAGTAACTATATCGGCCGATATATCGGATATTTCATCTCAGATATCGGCCGATATATCGGCCACGTGGTGATATATCGGCCCATATCGGTCCTAAACGATATCCGGTAAATTTTTACACTTATCGTATCGTTTTGGATAAAATACCGATATATCGGCCGATATATCGGTATATCGGCCGATATTTAAAACAATGTGTTTGAGAGATCCATGGACCTATTCTTGGGGCTAGAAAGAAGTTAGTGCATCCTTGCTGTAGAAAATGGAGGCATTCTAAAGCAGTTAATATCAAAGTAAGGTTTTATGTCATAATTAGTTTTTGGTTTTTGTTTGGCACCTGCAAGAAGACAGGAAGTGAAAATTTTTAGAAATTTTTTTTTTAGTTAGTTTTAGATTTTGTTTGTCACCAGAAAGTTGACAGGAACAGGAAATTTTAGAAAGTTCTTCAATGTTTAAAAAAAACCACCAATGGACTTCAAGAATAATTGATGATGGTGATTGGCAATAACCATGTGAAATAACATGTATAAGATTGAGGAGCATGCTAAACATGAATTTTCAGAATGCTTAAGTTGGCCTATCCGTTAATATAAATGGGAAAACCTCTTCTACGCTGCAAAACTGAATTTAGATGGTAGTTTTGATAATTCGGGTCTGGTTGTCGTGGTATTCTTAGGGTTGGTCAAAGGTTGATCATGATTCTTCACTTCTTTGCTACTTATTATAGAAGTTAAATTATAGAATATGATGATTTTCCATATTCTTTAATTAAATTAAGTACAAAGAAGTGTGAAAATATGATACGAACTTAAATTGTGAGTAAGGTTGAACTCAAAGAAATTTCAAGCTCACTCCTATGTTGTTTATAAGATATGGGACTAAAGTGAAAAGTTATACACTTTTGGAATTAATGTTCTTACATCTGTTGTGTTATGCTAGCGAAGAAGAACACTAAGCATCTATAACTGTTTTCCCAAGATGATGCCCCTGATTACGCTTGTTATGCTTGTTCCTTGTATTTAAGGAATCATCTTTGTTTTTAGATTGTATATAAAGATAGTATGGGAGCACAAGATGGAGCTGAAAATGGAATTTTCTTTCACCCTTCAGAAGAAATAGCTTTTAGGGTTTAGTTTTAGGTGACTAATTCTTAGGACAAAATATTTTACACAACTGAAATATTGGGACATAGAATGGGTTTCTACTTGTCATGGACATTGCGAGTAGAATGGTGTTAAAATTCATTGAGTAAGAAAAAAGTAAATAGCATGCATTAAAACTGCTATGATTTAAATTGGTAAATTGTGGGTAGATGTCTTTTGAAATTTGTTATAGCTCACTTGTATATTCCTGCAGTCATCATTGAATTTACATTGCAATTTCTTTTGGTTGTCTTAACTAGAACATTTTGCAAGTTTATGTTTTTTAGATTTACTTAGATGCCTTTTGAAATTTGTGATAGATCTCTTTGTATGCTCCTGTTGTCATTGATGCATTGCTGAAGTTGCATTGCAAATTTCTTTGGCCATCTTTTATTGATGTCTTGTAGGTCATATATTGTACACTTTATATAATTGCTCCAATGCACCTGTCTCTAATTACTTTTCTAGCTCTCTTCCTATTCGTATAATTTATGTAGCATGGACACAGACATGGGGGTCTGACATGACACGGACACGGGATACGGCAAAATCCAAAAAAAAAAAAAAAAAGATACGGGAATACGGCAAACAATATTTTATTATTATTATTCACAGATAAATTTCCTCCCCCTATTCCTAATTTTTTCGATTTTCTTTCTTACTTTTAAAGAGGTGCATTGTCTTTAACTTTTTCAACGGTACTTTCTTAAGTATAAATTTCTACAGAACTCTATGTGAGTAAAATAATGAATAATCAACTTATCAAAAAATAATTATACATGAATAATTAGTTTTATAAAAGGTAAGATGAAAAACAAAATAAAATCTAAATAATTTACATCTATAGCTTCTATAAAATAACAAACAAAACAAAAAGTTTCTAAAAATAATCTAACTAATACCTCACTGAGTTCGTGATGAGTGTAAATTTTGTATGTTAGACCGATATTTTTTTCCCATACTTATTTAAGCGACATTACTTTTAGATATCTAATACATGATCTTTAAATATTTAATGCCAACACGGCGTTGGACACGGTGCCGGCACGTGATTTTATTGTTGTTTAAAATTCGACACGGTATCAGAGTGCTCGATATGTGTTGGGTAAGTGTTTTGCAAGTGTTGGTATCCGACACGTGTCCGACATGGGCGCAGCACTCATTTTGAAGTGTCCGTGCTTCATAGGTTATAATACCTCAAATTACCTATTAAGTTCCATTGCCCCTAATGCCCCTAATTTTTGCTTTGGCATTCTTCTCTTAACCCTTTAATATATGCACATATTATTGTAATCACTTGTCCATTAATTTTTTTTTCCCTCTCCTTGAAATATCCTCCTGTTTATTTCCAGCTGTATATTTGCCAAACTGTATGCTTTTGGGCTGTCCTTCCTAGCTTGAAGAGCTAGCCCTCTCCTTGAACTACCAACAATATCTCTGGGTCTCTTCTGTTGAAGTTTGCTTAATGTACTTTTTTGGCCTGAAACTTCATTGACTTAAGATTTTGGCGTATAGTGGTACCTTGCTTGGTATGAGGGTACTGACTTTTGAGAATTCTTGAGAGCATAAACTTTCTTTCAGTTTTTCCATGTAAGCAATCTTTTGCTGGAGCCTTTCACGAATTTACAGGGTCCAGATGCTGGTGTGAGGGGAGTCTTGGAGATGGTTTGATTTACATCGACAGCCCACTATTTATTGGCGTAAGCTTTTGGTTAAGCAGTTACCCGACTTGTTCCTGAAAAAATGCATTGTATATACATTTTCCTCCCCAACCTTACTCTGAAAGTTTCTAATTTGGGTTATTCAGGAGCATTTGAAGAAGAGATGATACCCGTGCTCATCCTGACTTCTATACAGAGCATCCTGACTTCTATACAGAGCATTTTCTATGGGGAACAAACACAAATTTGGGAATCTCTTTTTAAGATTTCTCACCCAAGCACACTAGCTACAAAGTTTTTTAGAGCTAAATTTTAATTCATCTAAAAGCTGAGAAATCTAATACTAGTCTTGGCCTTAAATAGGCCTACAACAATAGAGAAGTCCCATCACAATTAATATGTACTAAAATAAACTAACAAAATAAATAACCAAAAAAAATACAATAAAGAGCAAATAACTAAGATAACTGGTCCAATATACCTCGAGTCCTCAAACCTTAATCGAACCATAATGAAAGGGTGTGACGATGTTTCCTGGTGTCATTTTGCAATCCTGGAGTATATATTATAGTCTGAACCCATTGCATTTTGTTCGAATAAGAAGTTTCTCCCCGCTATCTTTAAATTTGAACTGATTTTGGACTTTCATACTACACAATAGAAATACTTTTCCTGCATCCTTCACTCTTCTAAGCTACACAATTCTTTATCCAAGAGTAAGACATGCAGGCCCTGACTATTCGGGAAAAGTGAATATAAATTGAATGTAGGCAATTGTATGTAAATTCAGTTGCCCTTCACATTGATTCTATGTACCTTCCAATGTAAGCCTCCTATCTCTTAATTGAGTTTTTAATTGTACTTGGTCGTCTTCGACTATCTAGCTAAGGTCAAATCGGACACATTCATTTTAATCAATGTCTTTCCGGAACTGCTTTTTTTTTTTTTGTGGGGTGGGGCAGGGGGGGGGGGGGGGGTGGTCATTTTTATTGTTGTTATGTGGAAGACATGTTATTGCTCAAAACAAATTGTTTCTTTTATGTAAGTTTCTTTTCTCTACTTAATTCCCATACATATGCAACATCAACATCTCACTTTTCTAAGTTTTGTAAACTTGTATGTACCAAATTTCCCTCACAATGATCAGCTCCATTTAAGGTCTCTGTTGAAATTAAGAGAAGGCGGTGCACCTCTTATTGGAGATGCCCTTATATATAGCATAGAAATAATACATACAGAATTACACAAACATGTCCTAATAGTTTCTTTTCTTTACTTAATTTCCATTCATATGCAACATCAACATCTCGCTTTTCTAAGTTTTGTAAACTTGTATGTACCAAACTCCATTTAAGGTCTCTGTTGAAATAAAGAGAAGACGGTACACCTCTAATTGGAGATGCCCTTGTATATAGCATAGAAATAATACATGTCCTAATAGTTGGAAAGTACAGAATTACACAAAAGACCTCTCTTTTACTGATATTGCAAAAGTACTTCTGTATTACTCTAAAATTCCCCCTCAAGGTGGAGCATAGATATCAATCATGCCGAGCTCACTGCAAAGAGGAGAAAAACTCTTTTGGACAAAGCTTTAGTAATAATATCACCAAACTGAGAACTATGCGCGACGAACAAAGTGACTATTTGATGTCACATGATTATGTTTCTATTCAATATGATTCGTCCTCTCATGATCAATAGGATTATTGATGGTAGACAGACAGCTTGATTGAGTTAGATTAGGGAACCCTTAACACGTTAACTATGCATGTGCAGGGAGATCTGGGTGGTTCCAATGATGCTGAGAGGGATCTGGAGGAGCAAATGGTGGAGAAGCCAAAACCCTAGTCACATTTCACCAGCATTGGACGTGCATCCAAGTGCTGTATAGAGAGAATTATCACTAGCTGGTTGAGTCACTGCTGCCCATCTCAATGTCTCGTGCCACAGCCTGGTTCAGAGTTGTTCATATGTAGTTTGTTGATATAGTGATCTGTATCTTAAAACTATAATTTGTTCTTTTTGACCCATGGTGGTTTTGATTTGTATTGTATTAGTTTGTATCTCCTATTATATACATTGTTTAAAGCTTGTATTTTGTTTATTCAGGAGCTACTCCTATTTATATCTCTTATGTTGATTTAAAGGCTTGTGGTTCTTTGGAATTTATGTATTGTCTTTTCTTGGGACTATTACCTTTTATGTTTATCCCCTCTTTATGATGACAAAGGGGGGAGAAATTATGAGTATGATGTGATTATTATGTTATTTTGAATGTGAATATGTTATCTACATTGATAGAAGACGTGAGACGCGGAACCGTGCACTTTTGTGCACCTTGTCATTTGCAAGCCTGTATATGATCGAATCGTGATATTAAGTCAGGCTTGTGTGTGTTTTTGTGATACTTGAGATTATAGAATGTTTGTGATATAGCGATGGATATATTGAGACATTGAGGATATTTTCTTGGTGACGCTTGTATTTGAGATACATTTGGCATATGGGATCTTGTGGGCATCATGTATCAGTGAATTTAAGTGTGTCAGCTCATATATGCAGGGGAAGCTTTGTTATTCATTTATTTATATTTTATTGATGCATATGTATGTAAATGAGCCTTGAGGTTTGACATTCAATTCAACTTTTCTGTATCTTAACGAGTTTTCTTGATCTAATGAGAGATTGTCAGTCTTATCGTGTTTACAGTTTGATGATGACCACTTATTAAGTACTTGTGCATTAATAACGCTTTTTGTATATATGTGTTTTGATCCATGATAAATCACTTGTGATGGAGGTGGATGGATTAGGAATCAGTATAAAGAGAAGAGATGCTTGTAAGATTTTAGCTCAATCTACTCAATTTAGCGAGACATATTTATTGAAGTGAGGCTGATGTAGGTGAAGGCAGAAAAATCAATAAGGATGACTTATATTAGAAGAGAAAAACTAGGACTAGAATTTAATTTGACACTATAATCCATTCAGGTAGGTCTGTGCATATAGGCTTTAATGGCATTTTTCTCTCATGCGCTTGATTGTGCGCAAATTCATATCAATTGTGTTAAATCCATTTGATTGGGCTTAAGTCAATGTTAATTTGATGCATTTTATATCTTGTGCACAGTGTTTTAGCCTTTTGAATGGGCACTCAATGTTGGTTTTTGAGAAACTGGGGTATATGAATCGACCGTCAAGATTGGCATATCGATCAATGAAGTCAATATCTTTAGTGGTAGGCAACACTTTTGGATCCACCACCAAACAACAGGGATGCATCCAAAGCAACTGTTGCAGTGGGTGTGAGATCAAAGCTTCCGCTGACCCGTTATTTGGATCCCAGCTCTTGGGTTGGACGCGCATGGACAGCCATTGACCGAGCTCGCTCCATCAAGGGTTTGGAAGGATTGACCGACCAAGCTAACTTCATTCGTCGACCAAGTCTTGTTTGCTGAATGAGGATGGCTCGACTAAGCAGGGAAAATTGACCACATCTCTATAAAACTTCCTTAATTTTGTGAGCTTTTCTTTTATTGTGTCAATGATTATCTGATTGCATATCCAGTCATAAAGGTCCATCAGGCCACACCTAATCTCAGTGTACCACAAACAGTACTGAGATACAAGCTAGACAGTGAGGAATTGGATCCACCAAACAGAGGAAACAGCGGAGAAGCTAACAAGTTTTGGACAGAATGATATAGAAAATCGCCAGGAGTTTAACCGCGAGAATCAGAAAACAAGTAGAAAGCCCCAAGAACCTGCATCTAACTGAAAGCAAAATAAGAGATTTCACCAGAGTGATACTGCAGCTCTATGTAGTTTGATATGAATACAACATTCAAATGAGAACACAACCACAAGCATTTTGCAGCAGTACTAATCTGAACAATTTGCTTTTAAAAAAAAAAAAAAAATGAAAATGTAACCACAAGCACAACTAGTCAATAAAATTGTACAGCAAACAAGAGACACTGTACACATGAGACAACAAGCAAGCAAGCAAGCAAGCGGTAAACAAACCATAAGAAATGAATGGATAACTAATACTCAACAGCATACTGGCAACTGTCTTCGGCTTTGGTCTCATACATCAAACTCCAGAAGATAATTAAATGTAGATTCATCAACAAAATGATAACATGTCAATGACCAGACTATAAGCTGCAAAGGATTACTGAGTATCATGGACATGCTATAGATTTGCTTCGGCAGTGCTCAAGTCATCCAGAATGTCTTCTTTCACCTCCTGTAAGAGCGTCGCAAAGGGGCCATCTTTCGAGTAGAAGCTGGCCGGTGACCTGATTGCTTTCTCCAGTGCAACATATGACTCCTGAAACAAACGAAACGAAGAATCAAATCATGAGCTCATATTCATATCCAGACATGTTTTGGAAACAAAGTGTATCATTCTCTTAGTAACTGTTAGAAATATGGCTTGCATTCAAACGGATTAAAGTCATTAAGAAGAGGGATTAAGGTTAATCATGCATGACCAAGTCCATGGCAGCAACAACTAGCAGAAAAGAGGAATGCGACAGGTCACATGATTCAATAATCTTGATTGGTTACATATAGCAATGAATAGATGTCCCTATTTGCTATTGGATGGTCACATGGACTCAAATCTTTGTGTTTGTTTATCAAATGGACTCCAAGGCATGACTACATGAGAATACTGAGTATTGTTGCAGTATACAGATCAGAATACAAGATCGATTCTGAATTACACTTGAAGCTGGTGCCGACTTCGATTAATGCATGGAAGGAAATCAAGCTGACGATTCGACTCAGGACAGACTTAGCCAAACCGAACTCGTATTGGATTCATATTCCTATATGTGATTCGGTTAAGGATTCAGACTCGAAGAGAAATTGTGTTGCGAATTGGACAAGTCCAAGACATCTATCTGGACTCGGACAAAGTGCTCACGTGAAAGAGGAGCAATTCGGACTTGAATTAGGATACATGTGCAGCACTATATCTATCATGGCACAGATCATATTCACGTGCCAAAGAAAGAGTTGCAGTAGAAATAGGATTTCTATTGTAGCTCATAGTAAGAGGTGAAAGGCTTATATATACACCCCCTAGAGATAGTATTAGGTTGAATCCCGAAGTCCAAAAAGGAGAGCAAGAAAAATTTGTATTTCTTGTGAGAGAGATCTCCAAAAGAAAAGAATAATTCTTGTAATCCCCTTATTAAAGTTAATAAAACACCTCTCCTCTCCATGTGGATGTAGGCAAATTGCCGAACCACATAAATCTTCTTGTTCGTGATTCGTCGTCGCTCTCTTGTTCGTCATCAAGTGAGCTCGTTACTTTGAGCGAGTTCTAATAATTGGTACCAGTGCCGTTAGTTGTCAGTTCTGGGGTCTCCTGGACATAAAAGGAGCTCATCGATTTGCTAGAGAGAAGTTCAGGGTTTTTCAAGGTTTGGCGAATAAGACAACAACGGCAACATGGTTCGAGGTGTAGATGCTCAACGGTAAATAAAATTTTTTCCTCATGGCAAAGAACGGTAAACGCAATTCTAGCAAAAGAAGAATTTCTTAAGTTACTGCACGACAAAGAAAGCAAACCCCATGGCATGATGCAGATTGGGAAGGATATAGATATTAAGGCGGAGGACAAAATCGAGCTATGAGGATGAGGTGATGTACAATGTCATGGACGAGACTTCAGTGGCGAGATTATGATCGAAATTAGAAAGCCTTTATACAATGAAGAGCTTCTCGACAAGCTCTATCTCAAGAAGCAAGTCTACAACCTCCGCATGAAAGAAGGTACACCCATCTTTGAACACGTGAATTCTTAAACAAAATAGTTAGCGATTTACTGTGTCTAGAAGTTAAATTAGAAGAACATGATAAAGCACTATTACTTTTTCCTTCTTTCTCACCGTCATACGACCACTTAGTAACTACTATAGAGAACCACTCGAGATAGAGGAGGTCAAAGATACTTTTTTGAGTAATGAGATTATGAAGACACCGAATCTAAAGGACAATCTAAAGGACATCATTGGGCTTGGTTGTTAAGGAAAGATGAAGGTCACTGAAAATCAATGTCGCAACCCTAGAGGGGATGAATAGGTTTTGCAATCAATTTAAACAATTAAAACTCAATTTTGATTGAATGAAACAATATAGCTATAGAAACAAGTAAAGATTAAAAAATGTAAGCAATAAAGCAAATAAAAATGAGAGGGAAATAGATCAATGAAGAGTTGACACGCGATTCATAATAGTTCGGCCACCGACTGGCCTACTCCACTACCTAGAGGCCCCTTCTCTAGAATTTTCAATTGGTTAGTTCCTTTCAAGGTAGAAGCATAAATCCTTGTTGGCCCAAAGGTCATAGATTGGAGTTAGTAATGATCTTGTGATACATAAGTTTCAGGTTTAATTAAAATCATAGATTGGAGTTTAACTTCAACAAAAGATTCAAAGTCAAACTTTAAAGCTAACACGGGTTGATTCAAGATCTCAACCACAAAGAACACATCAAGTATAGTCACATGAATCAAGTTTGGATCAAGTCAAGTTCAAGATGAAGATTAAGTGTTTATAGAGTTTGTAAGATGTTTAGTTTAATAGTTTTGTTAAAATTTAGATTAGAGCATTGATTGCTCAAGAATATACAAACAAAAGTTTTCAAAAATAATTTGATGGTTTTTAGTCAATGATATTTGTGAAAAATCAAGTTTTAATAGTATTTGTGATTTATAGTTTTAAAATATGTTTAGTTTTCTAAACATATATGTTCTATCATAAATATAATATTAAATAATTTTAGAAACTATTTTTATAAAATGAAAACTTTTTGTCTAGATACCAGGAGAGTCGACAGTGGCTCACACCTGTTGACTGCTAATATTCTGTGTACTTGGCTGAGAGTGTCTCAGTTGTCGATAGGGGAGCAACCCGATAGTTGGTCCATTCTTAGTCTGTCGACAGGCAATGCCTGTTCGATAGTTTTTGTGCTAAGTTTAAAAAATACGACCGTTGAGCTTTTTTTCTGTTGACACATGCCTGCTGTCAACAGCTAGACAATCAACTTGCTTGATTTGTTTTTCTCAACAGCTCTATTTGTTTAAAAGCCTGTCCAAATTCATTTGAGCTTAATTTTTCATGTTTTCAACATGTCTTTCATCACTGGACTTTCTGATTTTCATCTCTATACTACTCTTATATAAATATGAGTGATTAGAGAGTGTTAAATATAAGTTTTGCACAAGTTTAACACAAGTTTTCAAGCTTCTAATTCTACATCTTTTCTGAGAGTTTTTTTGATTTTTCTGTTCCAGATCTTTAGTTTTCTCTCACCCACACTAAAACCTTTAATTCTCATCCATTCAATAAGTTAGGTTGCAAGAGAGTTGTTGTTTGGTGTCAAGAGTCTTGATCACTAGTTCTAAATCCTTGTATTGAGTTATTGGAGGGTGCTGCTTCGATCATGCTTGCGGGCTCGAGTGTCGTAGTTCTTGCGGGAACAAGTAAGAGAGCTTATAGGTGTTGCGGCACCCAGTGATCTTGCTGGATCAAGTTCAATTGTAATCGAGAGAGCGATTATAGTAGAATTCTTCATTACGATGACGGCGGAGACGTAGAGCAAGTGGCTCGAACCTCGATAACGATCCCCGATCTTTGTGATTGGCTTACGTTTGATCTCTCTAACTCTTACTCCTTTATTTTATCGTACAAATGTATTTGTTGTTTTTATTATTCTCGCCAGATTTTTGGTTTGAACTCTCTATACATCAAAAAAGCAAATACGCACCTCAACTCTTATTTAAGAGAAATTACGAGAAGTTCAGAGCCCTTCATGCGGTATACGACTTCATTTCTTGGTTATGAATTGGATTTTTTTGTGTTATCTCTGTGTGAAATTATTATTGATAAGTTTTTAATTTCCGAATATATTAGCATATCACCTATTCACCTCGCTCTAGGTGATTTCAATTAGTATCAGAACTAGTGCTCCTGATATTCGGTTTAACCACTGAGTGATCATTATATTTGCTAATCACAATATTTGTTTACACAACACACATGAATTTTCTAGCACCACCAATGTGTTTGATATTTTTAACTTTCAAATTTGAAAAGTTAAGATGAATGTATATCTTAGATGTCTAAGAAGAGATGTTTATCTTACCACAATCATGAAGTTAAATCTTGAGCATGGTAAAATTTTTAATGCAAATACTAAAACCACTATTGCACTAAAGCAAACTCTTAACAATGATTATATTTTTAGGGTTTCTAATTGTGATTTCGCTTTTGCAATGTGGAATATATTAATATCTTGGTGAACAAATTTCAAATGATACGGAGAGATATTCAAGAGAAGTAGATTCCAACCAAGCATGTTTCATGGTTCAAGAAAATAATTCGTTTGACTCAGAATTCAATCTTGATGAAATTGTAAACATTCTAAATGATGAGCTTGCTATGTTTTGTGAAGATTTACTAGAAAAATATAAAATATTGAAAAATAAAATTTGAAGTTGAAAGAAGAAAATGAGTTTTTATTTTCAAAACTAGATTTTGTTTTAGAAGAAAAAGATGTGATTTTAAAAGAGAATGATTCTCTGAAAGACAAAGTTGTTTTGATTTTCAAAGAAAAAGAAAAGAAAATAAGCCTTTGAAAAATGAAATTCATTTGCTTTCAATAGAAAAAGAATCTTTGAAAAATCAATTGGATTTTATTTTAAAAGAAAAAGAGGATTTGTCTATTTCTTTTGCTAAAGTGACAAGAGTTTGATTCCCATTCTTATCATAATTCTATTGCTTTATCTTCTTATGAAATTGAGAATTCTAATGTTTCTCTTGAAAATAAAAGTATTAAGATTTTGTAAAAGAAAATTGATTGTTTAGGCTCAAACTTGAGCCAATGTGCTTTTAATCATAATAAATTGAAATTTATGTTTCGCAAGAAACAAGTTTCACATATGCATGTACATACTCCACGACATACACATACACATCATACTCATAAGCATACCCATGTATATATTTGTTCACATTATGGCCGTAAATGTCATCTTGCTAAGTTTTGTCTTGATAAGATAAATATGTAAATCACCTAGAGGGGGGTGAATAGGTGATATGCTAATCTAGTGAACTAAATGCGCTAAATGCGGAAGCTTAAAACAAATTTTGTAACACACTTAATACAACACACAAGTGTAGCCGAATTCCCCGTGAAGGGCTCTGGACTAACTTCTCTTGATTCCCCTTGAATGGATTGAGGTGCTATATGAAGCTCTTGTGGTTAAGTACAAGTGAGGCACACACAAACAACCAAGCATATATAAGATATAGCAATATGAAATATACAAGGTATAATGCAAGCAATGTATGATATGAATGATGCTTTGCACAAAATAAAAGAGAGAGTTAGAGAGACAAGTGGATCAAACGCTAACAACAAGATATGTTTCGAGGTTCGAGCCCCTAGCTGTACATCCTCACCTTCACCACCATGAAGGATTTCCAATCCACTATCTCCCACCGAGGGAACCTCCACCGAGGAGGATTTGTTACAACACTGGGAGTACCAAACTCCTCTCTCAAACACCGCCTCACAACCGAGGGGTAGGCCCGTAGCCAATACAACAACCACAAACACCTCTACCGAAGAGGGTTACAAACCAAAACTCCACCTCTCACTAGAGAGAGCAAACCACAAGCCTCAACCTCTACCAAAGAGGGAGCAAACCAATCACCCGATCAACCTCTACCAAAGAGGGATACAACAAGAGCAAGGGTGTTTACAACAAGTGGTTTCTTTCAACCACAAACAATCTCTTTTTCACTTTTCTCTTTTCCACAAAACAAGATCCGAATAGAATTGGATAGATGATAGCTCAAGTGTGAAAATCAAGGTGTTTTGGAAATCAGATAACAAAGAAAATCCTTGGGAAAACACTTGCAATATGATAGAAATGAAGATCTAAAGCAATATCCCAAAAACCTATTTTTCTTTAAATTTTCCAAACCCTTGAAAACAATAAAGTGAAAACTTTTAAGCTTTAAAACTCTTTGAAAACTTCTTTTAAACTCTGGAGAAACTGAGAATTTTTCTTGTTAAAAACCTTAGCCAAAATCCCAAAGGAATGGGGTTTATATAGGCCAAAACAGAAAACTAGCCGTTAGGCTGATCTGGCAGCCTGACAGGCTACCGGTCGGCCGGCCCGGCCGACCGCCAACGGTCAGAAATGTGACCGTTGGGGCAACCCGGTCGACCGCCCGGTCGACCCAAATAAACAGAGGGCACTGCTCTCAGTTACGGTCGACCGCCCGGTCGGCCGTCCCAATGTGTGCCAGACGTGCACGGTTCTGTGCACGTCGGTCGACCGTACGGGTCGACCGGCCTATGGTTCGGTCGACCCATGCGGTCGACCGACCTGGTCTGACAGACACTGTTCTGGACAGAAAGCACATGTTAAAATATTTTTAAAAATCTTTTATCTCTTGTAAAAATACCCAAAAATAGTTTTATCATTTTGCATTGATACATAAACATGTGATAAAAAGTTTGGCTCAAATATCAATCAATATGAACTATTTTTGTGTCATATCATTTTTACCAAAAACTAAAACATGTATTTTTATCAAACTTGAATTTTTCAATACATGAATAGGATAGTCAAAATAAGTTTGTATAAGAAGTTTAAGCATGCATGTATAACTAGAATACATCTATTATACATATAAACCATTTAAACTTGTTTTGATCAATCTATTCATGAAAACAAATATCGGTTAAACTAAAAACCGAAAAACCAATATCCAAACATAGAACTTGTGAGTGTTGTGCACTTGAGCATATCAACTATTCTAATCTTTACAAGTGGATCTAAACACACTCTAAACTAAACTAGGATACCTAAGTCTTCTTGACGATCTCCATCTTCAAGTCGACTCGATCCCAAACGTGATCCACCGAGTGCAAAGGTATGATCTTGATGCTCGGGCACGGGAATCACCAAGTGAAGGCTTCCAAACTCCTCTTTTTGAAGCAATCACCAACTAATATCTTGTTACATGATTTGAAAGTAAAATCACAAGATTATTAGTAAACATAACTACATGACTTAATCATCATCAAAACTAGAGTGGAAGGTCTTTGGGCCAACAATCTCCCTCTTTTTGATGATGACAAAACTCATGGAGTTATATATGCATGGATTAAAGTTAAGCTTCAAAGAAGCTCCCCCTTAACTCATGCATAAACAAATAAACAATAAATAATATATAATGAAGGCTCTTAAACATGAATACATAGAAATGCATAAACAATAAAAGGTTCTAGATACCAATGAAATGTTCAAAACAAAACATGTTCTAGATACCAATTAAAATTAAACTAAATTGAACTTAATATATGCAAAGCATAAATGTGCATATATAAACTCTCAAATAATTCCCCCCTTTTTGTCTATCATCAACAAAGGGGTAAAAACCAAAACAAAACAAAATCTTCTCTTCCTTTTTGTTCGAAACAATGAATCAACAAAAGGTTGAAAACAAGAAAAACAATATTCTCCCCCTTTTTGACTAAAACAAAAACAAAGTCAATAAGGGGTTACATTCAATTAAGATATCAATTAAAAATATGTCAAAGAATAGCATCTTGATACCAATTGAAAGTAAACAAAAAATATTGATACCAATTTTAAGCAAAACATATGAAAATCTTGATACCAATTGAAATTAAACATAATAAATTTTGAATGTCTAAACAAAAATTTGATACCAATTGTAAATATTTTTCATTTTGAACATATGATACCAAATTTAAATTTTCAATCATAAAGTATGGGAGTGGAAAACAAATACCAATTGAAAGATGAAATACGAATTTTCTCCCCCTTTATGAAATACCAACTAAAACAATGCGTAGGCTTGATACCAATTTAAAAGTAATCAATTGAAACAAAATTGAAGCTCAAGCTTAGCATAAACACAAACATATATATGTATGGAAAATAGATACCAATTGAAATTAATATTCTTGGAATTTAAAAACATTCATACATACAAACATATATGAGTATACAAGAAAGGTCAAAATTGATACCAATTGAAAGAATTCAATGATACCAATTGAAACAACAATAATATCAAATGTATATCTCATATTATCTACCACCCATTCATGCACAAGTTTAAAAGATATTCAAGAAGGGTATACATGGCATGGTCTCCCATCCAACTGCCCGTAGAAGGTAGGGGTTTTCAAAAATAGATTTGAAAATAAGCTTTGTTTGAAAAACTCTACCAAAATGAAAATACCGTAACTAGTTAAATGGAAAATCTTTTAAACTAGTACGAAATCCTTCAAGTAAGGAATAAACTAAAAATAATTTTCATAAAACACATGTAAATCACATAGCACTTAAAAACACTCAATATTTAATAAAGTCCATACATGCTCATGAAAACATACTCATGAGAAATATTTTAAAAATGGTGAGTGTACAAGTAATGTGTGACGTGGCATTATGAAATTTTCAATTAAGCTCAAAATTTCTTGAAACAAGAAAACATAAAATCATCAAAACTTATTTAATCTTCAAGGTATATGTATGTCCTATACAAATTAAAGTGTACATACATATCCAAACACAACGAGTCCACAAAGATATATGCATGAAGGCACGTGGCTCAAAAGGATGTATATGTATAATAATAATTTGGATAAAATAGACATATACATGAAGTTAAACAAATAAACACGAAATCAAGAAAAACTAAATTTTTACCAAAACAAATTTCATTTCAAGGTATATGTATGAATTGTCAACAAGTATTTCAATAAGTATACATACATATCCCTAAACACAATTGAGTCCATATATATAGATTTGCATGAAAGGCAAATGACTCAAAGGGTATACATGTATATCTTAAGATTTGGCAAAATAAACATATACATGAAATGAAAAACTCATAAAACAAATTCAAAAATAGGAATACAAGTTTAAAATGCATGAATCATCAAAACTAGACTATACTAGCACATCTAATGGGTTCAAATAAGCAATCAAGCCCAAACATATATAGATTTATTTGTGGCCCACTATATGCACAAGTATAAATCCTAGTCTTAATGAAAACTAACATTTAAACATATATTCAAATCATGAAGCATCAAAACACGATAAAAATCAACATGATAAACATAAACATGATTATTATGAATATCCACATGTTATTAGATTTATGATGTACATGATAGCTAATCAAATACGAGAACACAAAATAATAATCCATATTAAACATCGGTGTCTCAAATACTATACATGTATGTCAAGAATCTAATTAACATGGCATTTTCATACTAATCACTAAACAATGAAACATGCTATAAACAATGAGTATGAAAATCATATAAACAATAAATAGGAGTTAGGGATCGTTACCAAAACCTAGAAGGCAACTTTCCTTATCTCCAAAACATGGTGGTCCTCTCCACCAAAACTTCCCTTGAAAGTGATGCATCCAAATTGTTCTCTTTAAGCACGGAACGCATCCACTCCAAGGTACGGCAACTCTCACGTCATGTGAAAGCCCACACCTACATCAAAAATACGAGGGGTGGTCTTTGCTACCCATTGTCTTTTGGGTCCATGAGGGTTAGTACCTTCTCTAACCCAAACAAATTTATTTGCTAAATTACAATCATATATACGATCAAAACAAAATTTAGCAAGGTGGCCCTTACGTCCACAATGTGTACAAGTGTACACATGAGCATACATGTGATGGGTGTGTCCGTGAGAAGCATGTGTATGCCGTGGAGGGTGTACATGAATAGATGGAACTTGTTTCATTCGAAACAAAGATTCCAATCGTGTATGCCCAACAACACATTGGCTCAAAGTGGAGCCCAAACAATCAACACTCTTCTTAAGTAAAGATATATCATTGTTAATTAAAGAAGAAGTGTGGCATGCAATAGGTGAAGTGTGTGATACTACCCTAGCATGGCAAACATGTGCATCAATCTTATTTTTCAAAGAATCATTTTTCTTTAAATAAATTTCTAAATCCTTAGAAATAGAAACAATTTTCATTTTCAAAGAATTATTCTCTTTTACAACAAAATCAATTTTTGAAGTTAAAACTTCATTTTTCTTTAAAACATCATTAGAATCATTTTTAGATTTTAAAAATTTATTTTCCTTTAGAGCAAGGTCTAGTTGAGATCTCAATGAATCCCTTTCATTATAGACCTCAACCTTCTCTTGCAAAACACAATCAAGTTTAGAAGACAATTTTTCATTTTCTTTATTGAAAGCACAAGTCTTCTTTTTCAAAACTTTATATTTTTCAATTAATTTTTCACACACAATTGAAAGTTCTTCATTTAAAACATGGGCATCAATATGATCATCACATGAAGAACTAGCATCAAAACTATCATTATCTAGTTGAGTTTTCGATTGTACCTCAAGGGAGTCATTCCCTTGGACTGTATAGCATTGTTGTGGCTCGGATTCTCCACTAGATTCCTCTTCTTGTTGGATAGGCGTTTGAAGCTTGGAGGTGGTGGTTGTTGTCAACTTGTTCCAAACTGCAAAAGCGGAATCAAGGCTAGAAACACTCATAAGATATTCTTTTGAAAGCGTGCTTCTAATGGCCTCAAGGGCTTGTGCATTGGCCCCTATATGCTTGCTATCACTAAGGAAGGATTCCTTGGTAATGGCAAGGTGAACCTTGTAACCTAGGGCTTGTAGGTACATAGACATCCTATACTTCCAAACAACAATGTTGGAAGGGTCAAAACTAGGTGGGGTCATGAAGTCCATGGTAAACTATATGAGTGTGCAAATAAGCAAATGCAAACAATAGATTAGCAAACAAATGGATCTCACTCCTAGGATGTTAAGCCTAAGTATCATGAGTGTAGGCTCTGATACCAATTATAAATCACCTAGAGGGGGGGTGAATAGGTGATATGCTAATCTAGTGAACTAAATGCGCTAAATGCGGAAGCTTAAAATAAATTTTGCAACACACTTAATACAATACACAAGTGTAGCCGAATTCCCCGTGAAGGGCTCTGGGCTAACTCCTCTTGATTCCCCTTGAATGGGTTGAGGTGATATATGAAGCTCTTGTGGTTAAGTACAAGTGAGGCACACACAAACAACCAAGCATATATAAGATATAACAATATGAAATATGCAAGGTACAATGCAAGCAATGTATGATATGAATGATACTTTGCACAAAATAAAAGAGAGAGAGAGTTAGAGAGACAAGTGGATCAAACGCTAACAACAAGATATGTTTCGAGGTTCGAGCCCCTAGCTCTACATCCCCGCCTTCACCACCGTGAAGGATTTCCAATCCACTATCTCCCACCGAGGGAACCTCCACCGAGGAGGATTTGTTACAACACTGGGAGTACCAAACTCCTCTCTCAAACACCGCCTCACAACTGAGGGGTAGGCCCGTAGCTAATACAACAACCACAAACACCTCTACCGAAGAGGGTTACAAACTAAAACTCCACCTCTCACTAGAGGGAGCAAACCACAAGCCTCAACCTCTACCAAAGAGGGAGCAAACCAATCACCCGATCAACCTCTACTAAAGAGGGATACAACAAGAGTAAGGGTGTTTACAACAAGTGGTTTCTTTCAACCACAAACAATCTCTCTTTTCACTTTTCTCTTTTCCACAAAACAAGATCCTAATAGAATAGGATAAATGATAGCTCAAGTGTGGAAATCAAGGTGTTTTGAAAATCAGATAACAAAGAAAAATCCTTGGGAAAACACTTGCAATATGATAGAAATGAAGATCTAAAGCAATATCCCAAAAACCTATTTTTCTTTGAATTTTCCAAACCCTTGAAAACAATAAAGATGAAAACTTTTAAGCTTTAAAACTCTTTGAAAACTTCTTTTAAACTCTGGAGAAACTGGAAATTTTTCTTGTTAAAAACCTTAGCTAAAATCCCAAAGGAATGGGGTTTATATAGGCCAAAACAGAAAACTAGCCGTTAGGCTGATCTGGCAGCCTGACAGGCTACCGGTCGGCCGGCCCGGCCGACCGCCAACGGTCAGAAATGTGACCGTTGGGGCAACCCGGTCGACCGCCCGGTCGACCCAAATAAACAGAGAGCACTGCTCTCAGTTACGGTCGACCGCCCGGTCGGCCGTCCCAATGTGTGCCAGACGTGCACGGTTCTGTGCACGTCGGTCGACCGTACGGGTCGACCGGCCTATGGTTCGGTCGACCCATGCGGTCGGCCGACCTGGTCTGACAGACACTGTTCTTGACAGAAAGCACATGTTAAAATATTTTTAAAAATCTTTTATCTCTTGTAAAAATACCCAAAAATAGTTTTATCATTTTGCATTGATACATAAACATGTGATAAAAAGTTTGGCTCAAATATCAATCAATATGAACTATTTTTGTGTCATATCATTTTTACCAAAAACTAAAACATGTATTTTTATCAAATTTGAATTTTTCAATACATGAATAGGATAATCAAAATAAGTTTGTATAAGAAGTTTAAGCATGCATGTATAAGTAGAATACATCTATTACACATATAAACTATTTAAACTTGTTTTGATCAATCTATTCATGAAAACAAATATTGGTTAAACTAAAAACCGAAAAACCAATATCCAAACATAAAACTTGTGAGTGTTGTGCACTTGAGCATATCAACTATTCTAAGCTTTACAAGTGGATCTAAACACACTCTAAATTAAACTAGGATAGCTAAGTCTTCTTGACGATCTCCATCTTCAAGTCGACTCGATCCCAAACGTGATCCACCGAGTGCAAAGGTATGATCTTGATGCTCGGGCACGGGAATCACCAAGTGAAGGCTTTCAAACTCCTCTTTTTGAAGCAATCACTAACTAATATCTTGTTACATGATCTGAAACTAAAATCACAAGATTATTAGTAAACATAACTACATGAGTTAATCATCATCAAAACTAGAGTGGAAGGCCTTTGGGCCAACAAAATGTTTCACATAAGATGCTTGGGTTTGTGAGATTACTAATCCCCAAAGATCCAAAAAGATATGGTACCAAAAAGCACACTAAATTTATTTGATATAGGTGTGTCCTTCTTCAAGACGTAGGGGGAGTTGGTGTCTTGATGGTAGATACAACGGAGCCTGATGAACTAATCAATAGATGCATCACTATCAAGGGATTAAGGTGGCAAGATCACCTTTGGAGGAATGGAGTTGCTTGTTATTCGTATCGGTAAAACTCTTCATTTGTCTCTTTAAAATATTTTAAGTTGCTAGAATGTTCATATGCTAAGTATAGTAACATTGACTCCCTATATGTGTTCTCTAAGCTTAAAAATGAGTTGATCGGTTATTGTCTATGCATATGCTTTTGAAAATTACTTTCATATTTGCAATTAGATTTACATGCTTATCTTATTAGTGGATATATATTTATCATTAAGCTTTAAGATCCCACTAATCAAGATGCTTATAAGTCTTCTTGATTTACTTATTTTTTTTTAATGATGAGTTTTAGTTAGTTTTAAATGGTTTTAAAATTAACATTTTTCAAAAGGACTTATCTTTGAAAAGAATTTCCTATTTTTCAAAGAATAAAAACTTGTGATATATTTTTCAAATGATTAGATCTTGTTTGTAAATAAAAATTAATTTGATTATAAAAATATTATTTTAATATTTTCGATAATTTTTCTTGTTTTACAAAGGATTTTTTTTGTTGTAATACAAAATTATTTTTGCTTCATGTATATGTAAATTTTATGAAATATACATGTATGTTCCTTGAGTTGTACTAGATTCTAATGCTATATATGTTATATACCATTGTGTGTACTTAATTTGTATTTGGATATATATGTATACTTTAGTTTTGATGGAACTTACATATATCTTGAAATTGTGTTATATTTTTAAAGTGTTTCTTGCTAATCTCATTGGTGAATATTGTTTGATAATTTGAGTTTATTGTCTCTACTAATCTTGATATATTTTTGTGAATTTTTTTTCTTAATTTGTATTACATGCCTTTACAAATCAAGTTTTCTATATGTCAAAATTTAAAAAGAATTTCATATGAGTTTTTAAAGCCTTATTGATCTTATCTCCATGAACATGATTCTTACATGATTCTTACGCACTCTATATTTTGTTTACTCATGAGCTTACAATTCATGAGCAAGATAGTGCATTTTCGATAAAGAGTGACAATTCTTATGTAGAGATAGACTTGCATCATTCCGGAAGGATTCGAGGCCGAATCTTTCTCACTCAAATACAACCCTACGACATTCAAATACAAGTTCCATGTCTTTGAATTTGATATATATTATTTCAAATATATACAAGTCTTTTCAATACTTTTTGCCTATGCATCAAATAGGGAAAAAACAGACGGCTTAAAAAGTGAGTTGGTTAGTTCAGCGGTATAGAATATTTAAAACCTAACAAAAATTAGTTTGTAGGGGTTTTAAATGTTTAGATCATGACCAAATGGCCGGATCGAGAATTTGTATGTCTAAAGACATAGATCTAACCAACTTTCTATTTTTCGCCATCCATTTTGCGCCGCTTGATAGATGGGCAAAAAGTATTCAAAACACTTGATTTTTAATTTTTAATTAATTTAAATAATATAGATCAACTTTAACGGATTGTATTTGAATGTCGGATGTTGGTACTTGAGTGAGAAGGATCCGGGCTCGAATCCTTCCAGAATGACGCAAGACTATCTCTTCTTATGTAATTAGCATTTTTTTCATGAGAGATATGATTTGTTTCATACTTATAGAATTTTTAACTAGTTTTTAAAATTATTTTAAATTAGTTTTCTTAATTCTTTACTTTGTAGTATTTTTAAATTATTTTCAAATACTATCTATTTTCAAAAATACCTACACTTAGTAGGTGGTTGGTTGGGTGATCATGCATTGTATGTATGATTTAATTGTTTATCTCTTTTACATGGCATGTTAGGATGGTGATTTCTATTGAGCTATACACTTGAATCACAACTGTTAATGTATATATGTATGATTTCAATTGGTATATAAACATATATATGATGTGATTAATTGTGCTATATAAAAACTTTCGTGCATGTTTTCGTGCATATTCTTTCTTTAAGCACAAATTAATCTCTTGCTAAGTTTTATTTTATTTCAATTGATATCATTATTTTTTTTAAGCTTATGCATTAGTTTTATGGTTGTTTCAAAAAGGGAGAGAAAATTTTGACTTTAATTGTTATCTTAATTTTAGTCCCATACTTAAGAAATTTTTTGGCAAAATTGTTCTTATTTTCAATTAACACAAATTATTACAAACATTTCAAATTATTTCTATTACTTGGTATAAGTATCTTAATTTCAATCATGTTAATTGGATATCTATTATTTTGATTTTGATTGATCTTAAATGATATTTAGTTTTGAAAATTTTCAATCGGTATCTAGTTTTATATTTCAATTGGTATGTTTTATGTTTTAAAATTGGTATTCAATGGACAAATTTTTATTTCAACTGGTATTCAAAATGTGTTTTGATTTCTTTACCAGTTTGTTGATGAAATGACTAAAGGGAGAGAGAAATTTAAAGTTTTATATACGCATGTTTTATGCTTTAAGTTTTATGCATATATGATATATGTTTGCACATTTAATGAATGTGTTTTTGTCTGATGGAGTTTTATATATGCATGTTTTATTTTTCATGTATGTTTTATGTTTAATGCATATATGATATATGTTTACACATTTAATGAATGTGTTTTTTTTGATATTTTAAAGCTTTATTGTCTATCTTTATATGATTATGTTTATGCATGAGTTAAGATAACTTTTATTTGCTCTTTTCTAATTCATGCATATATAACTCCATGAGTTTATCATCATAAAAAAGGAGAGATTGTTGGCCCAAAGGTCCAACATTATTAAAGATCTTGTGATACATAATTTTCAGGTTTAATCAAAATCATAGATTGGAGTTTAGTTTCAACAAAAGATTCAAAGTCAAGATTTGAAGCTAACACGGGTTGATTCAAAAGCTCAAGCACAAAGGATACATAGCTTACATAAATCAAGTTTGGATCAAGTCAAGTTCACGATGAATATCAAGTTGAAGACTTGTTTATAGAGTTTGTAAGAGTTTAGTTTAGTAGTTTTGTTAAATTTTAGATTAGAGAATTGATTGCTCAAGAACATACACACATACACAAAAGTTCAAAAACAATTTTATGGTTTTTAGTTTATGATTTTTGTGAAAAATCAAGTTTTAATATTATTTTAAATTTGTTTAGTTTTCTAAACATATATGTTTTATCATAATATAATATTAAATGATTTTACAAATTATTTTTATAAAATAAAAATAACTTTTTTCCAGATCCAAGACAGTCGACAGTGGCTCACACCTGTTGACTGTTGATATTCTGTGCACTTGGTTGAGAGTGTCTAAATTGTCGACAATCGTATGTAGCTGTCGACAGGGAAACCCGAGACTTGATCTATTCTCAATCTGTCGACACAAACAATGCCTACTGTCGACAGTTCTTGTGCTAAGTTTGAAAAGTATAACCGTTGAGTTTTTCCTGTTGACAAGCCTATGCCTGTTGTCAGCAGCTAGACAGTCAACTTGTCTGATTTGTTTTTCCCAATGGCTCTATTTGTTTACAAACATGTCTAAATTCATTTGAACTTGGTTTTTCATATTTTCAACATATTTTTCATCACTGGACTTTCTGGTTTTCATATCTATACTACTCTTATATATAAGAGTGATTAGAGAGTATCAAATATAAGTTTTACATAAGATTTACACAAGTTTTATAAAAAGTTTTCCAAGCATCTCATTTTAAATCTTTTGTGATAAAGTTTTTTTTGGTTTTTCTATTCCAAATCTCTATATTTTCTATCACCACACTTGAGCTTTTAATTCTCATCTATTTTATAAGTTGAGGTTGTAAGAGAGTTGTTTGTAGTCAAGAGTCTCGATCACTAGTTCTAAATTGTATTGAATTGTTGGAGGTTGCAGTCTTGATCGTGCTTGCGAGCTCGAGTGTTATAGTTCTTGCAGAAACAAGTAAGGGAGCTTGTAACTGTTTCGGCACCGAGTGATCTTTTGGATCAAGTTCAATTGTAATTGAGAGCGATTATAATAAAATCCTTCATTGTGATGAATGCAGGGGCGTAGAGCAAGTGGCTCGAACCTCGATAACAATCATGCCTTTGTGATTGGCTTGCGTTTGATCTCTCTAACTCTTACTCTTTTATTTTTGTCGTGCAAATATATTTGTTATTTTTATTATTCTCACAAGAATATTGGTTTGAACTCTCTATACATTAAGAAAGTAAATACGTTCCTCAGCTCTTATTTAAGAGGACTGACGAGAAGTCTAAAACCCTTCACAGGGTATACAACTTCATTTCTTGGTTATGAGATTAGATTTGTTTATGTGTTCATATTTTTGTGTATAATTATTGTTGATAAGCTTTTAATTTTCGCATAAATTAGCATATCACATATTCGCTCCTCTAGGTGATTACAATCTTTACACCGGCTTCGTTTTGGAATAGAAGTCTAGACCTTTACACTTGCTTCCTTTACGAGTAGAAGCATAGACTTTGCCAACTTTTTTTACGGATAGAAGCCTAGACCTTACATCAACCAACTTCTCAAGTGGTTGAATTTCCTTACAACAAGATTCCTCAATATGAGTTTCTTCTCTAACAACATGAGAACCAATTTAGCACAAATATCAAAGAAAAATTACAACTTTGAGGCTCTAGTAATAAGAAAAACCTAGGTAAGTTTAACTTAGCAGTGTATTTGCGTACATTTCTTTCTTATTATATAAGATTTATAATGCTACATCAAATTCCAAGTACCAATACTTTTTGCTCTTGTTTTGTCATTTACTAATTAGAAATATCCTAATTGCTTTATAAATATTGTGCTTAGTCATTTTATAGTTTGATAATTTTTTTGAATATTTTTCTAGCATTTTTTTAATTTTTCCTGAATTTATCATATTTTTCATATTTAGTGTAGGCACATTTATATATTTTAGAAATTAAAAAAAATCAGAAAATACCATAGCTTACACTTTCTCTATGGTGCTTACGCTACGCAACACATAAGGAGCAAACGCTACGCATTGCGCTTCCGCTTTTTAAAACATTGCTTAGCAATATAAATTTAGAAAAATGAAAATCAAGATGAAAGCTTAAATTTAGAATCTATGAGAATTTTTAAAATGATTGACAAAGAAGCGTAGAAAGTATAAATTAATTTCTCAATCAAAGAACTTGAAATCTCAAGAATATCACTCTTTTGAATGTTGAATAGAAATGGAAATAAGCTCTAAAAAGTATTTTCTCCAATATCTCTTTAAGTGATTTCTATTTTGCAAAATTTAGTAAAAGAATAGTGCAAACTAGTATTTATAAGTAGGAGAAGATAAGATTAAGTGAAAACAAGTTCAAGCCCAAAGATAAGGTTCAAATATCCTCATGTTTGCAAAACTGTGTACGACCGGTCGACCGTCTAAAGACTTGAGACGATCCATTTCACTAAGTACAAAAATCAATTTCAAAACATAGTTCCAGCGGAATATCTAGCGACCGATCCGTTGGCAAAGTAAAAATCTCAACGGTCAAAAACTTTTATACTGTTGGTTTGACTTGTACTTGAAAAAAAAATAAAGAAATGAAAGTTAATTTAAAAAGTTCTGCTTTTTCAAAAATTCAGAAAACCTAGATCAACCTGGCCCACTAAAGTCCAAAATAAAACTACGGTGCTAGGCGTTCAACCTGGCGGTCGATTCGAGCCTAATCTGAGAGTTGGGTTGTCACTCTATAAAAGACGGAAGGAGTGGCGGATGAAGTAGCGGTCGCGCTGTCCTTGGCCCGAGAGCACTGAGCTCTAGCGGACGAAGAGTCAAAATGAGTGTCAGTGTGTAGATCTTCACATCACTCAGCCTACTTGGGTCGACCGCAAAGTGCTAGCAGTCGATCTAATGTCACTCATTCTGCGGCCATGAATACCAATGATACCAATGAGTCGACCCGCATATTCTGGCGGTCGATCCAGCAACCCAAAACTCACAAAACATGATTTAAATGCCTATGTAAAAATATGAAATAATTTGTAAAAAAATCCCAATAGGCATAAAATCAAAATAAATAGGCCCGAGTAAATAATCAAAACACAATTTAAAAGCTTTTAGGCATATCAATAAAATTTTGAGGGAAATTGTATATGAAATCAAATTGAAACTTATATGTATACGTATGAATATAGATTCTAGTGCCAAATTAAATTCTTGTCTAAGTTCTGTTTACCTTACATAATTTCTTTAAATAAATTGCGATCTTTGGCCCATCACTCTAGATCCATTAGATTTAAGTTGATAAATTGAGTAACTTGAGCTAAATCTTTGACACCACCTCCATTATAATTTTGCAATATAAGCTTTGATCCTTCCAACCTCTATCGCAAGTGCTTTGACCTAAATCAAAACACAAGTAGATTAGAAATATGAGCTGTTAGTACATAACTAGCTTAATGAGTGGTCAACATCAAATTATGAACACAATTGGGCTAACAGTCACGCAACCAAGGAGAAAAGAAATCAAGATCTGAATCTGAATCCTCATCTTTTGATCAAGACGACGACGATGGTGTATGCTACTTCTACAAGAAGCCGGAACACGTAAAGAAAGACTGCAGAAACTATAAAGTATGATTGGAAAAAAAGAGAGAGAAGAAGCCAAGAATCAGGAAGAAGCATGCAAGTCAAGTCAGTATAGCAGAGTAGACAGATCGTGGGACGGGTTGATAGCCTCCACAAAAGGTAGACAATCCGATGATTGGTTCCTTAATTCTGGTTGCTCTCATCACATGTGCCCAAATAAAAGTTAAATTTTACACCTATAAAGACTAACAACAAAGGAACAGTTCTAATGGGAAATGATGCGACATGCAAGACCATTGGGAATGGCAGCAGTATCAAGTTGAAGATATTTGATGGGAAGGTGTGAACATTGACAAACGTAAGACACGTTCCGGATTTATAGAACCTAATTTCCTTAGGAGTATTAGACGTTGTAGGAAGCAAGTTTTCAAGTGATGGCATAACTGTCAAAGTGACAAAGAGAGATACAATCGTCATCAAAGGACTTAGCACAAGAGTAACTTAGTACAAGATGATCGGTAGCACACTGACAGGTGATGCTTCGATTGGTATGATAAATAATCTGAAAAGTATGTTGAAAAAAATCAGTTCATAAATCCTTGAGTTTCGTTCAGGTACTCAATAATTAAGAACGGCACGCGGTCCCAGGTGGAAGTTGTGACAGTTGAGAGAAGGAGAGAGACAGTTAAGGGAGTGCATCATAAAGATTGGTTTCAAGGCGAGATCGTTTGAATACAAGTCAAGGTAGAGATTATTAGAAATATGCCTTGTATTCAAAAGAGATTAAGAAAATGATTAAGGTTAATCATGCATGTTCAAGTCCATGTCAGCAAGAGTTAGTTGAAGGATGAATTAAAGTTTGACACATGACAACATTGTTAAACCATGAAAGATTAATTTGTTTGATTGGATCTTGTGGGTTCATTTTGGCAACACTCACAAGAGACTCGCCATGTGCAATTCAATGTCCAAGTCACATTAGGACTTTGACATGATGTTAATACATGGCGTTTTCAAGTAGGATTAATCATGATGAGTTGCTATATGAGGGACAAATTCAATCAAACTAGATTCAAATTGGATTCAAGGATTGACTCTCTACCGCGACTCGAATTTTGAATTGGATATATGTTTGGAAATTCTGCTCGAACTCGGATTTGGACTCGGATTGCGATGCGGATTATAGGTTGGATAAGGCCTATATATACACCCCTAAAAAGATTATTGATTAATCTCAAAATCATCCAAAAAAGAAGCCAATTCCTCAGGGCAAGGCGTGTACTCTTGAGAGAGAGATCTCCAAGAGAAAAGAATAATTCTTGTAATCCCCTTTCTTAAAGTTAGTAAAACTCCTCCCTATTCATGTGGATATAGGCAAATTGTCGAACCACATAAATTTTCTTGTTTGTGATTGTTCATTGCTCTGTCATTCATCATCAAGCGAGCTAGTTACTATGAGTGAGTTCTAATAATATTTTGGAAACAAAGTGTATCATTCTCTTAGTAACCACTAAGATAATTTTAGATGGCAGCCACTCAAAATAAGAGAAATCAAGAGAAAACACAATCTTGTTTCGTGTCTTAAAAAAATAGTACTACTAAAACAACTATTGCTATCTGTAAATGCTGTTGATAACGACCAAAGAAAGTACAAGTCTTGATATTTTGCCGCAATTGGAAGGGAAAAAATACACGAAATGTGCCTTCACCACTTGGTTACATACATTTTCAAGTTTCTATCCCTTTATGTAAATTCAATTGTATGGAATCCAATTCACCAAAAAAAAAAAAAAAAAAAAAAAGAAAAGAAAGAAAGGGTGAATATAATTTCTCATATTGGAGGCACGGGAGGTATGCAGTCCACAAACCCAAGAATCTGTGGCAGAATATTACTGGAATTAAACCTCCTGGAGAAATACATACATATAGGCCATTGGCACTGGGGTATATGGGCTTTTTTGGGGTTATTCCCTGTAACTATTATAAACAAGCAGAAATTTTAGTATATCTTATAAGTATCTAGCCCACTCATAATTTTGTTAGCAGTACAACATAACAGCTATATGCCAATAAGTCACATTTGGAACTATATTCATTTAATCAAAATATCATATATGCATCCATAAGTTGTGAAGTGTTATATAGTGAAGGGTAATTACATTAATAATTATTTACATAAACTAAAAGAGAATAAGGGTGATAATCTCACCAGCTGCAATGAGAGAGTTCCCATTCCCACAACTAAAACCAAACAAATGGAGCTGGAATTCCATGTCTTAAGGACATCAAACTAAAAACAATTGGAAGCACTCGAAGCAAATCTTTCGTAACTGACCGTAATTCGTAGTTGTAATTGGTAAAGTCTTTTACAATTGTAAATGAGTTACATGTATGTAAATTTTATGGTATTTGGTTGGTAGTATAAAATTGTAAAGTGAGAAAGTGTATTGTACTTTACGGTGTTTGGTTATCGTAATGTATAAGTCGTAAGTGAAAAAGTTGACCACAAAATTAATTATTTGGTGATTTTAAAAGTTTTAATACTGCAAATAAATATAAAAAAAGTTAAAATTTTAAAAATTTTAATATTAATATGAAAAAATATTACAAATTTGTATGACCACAAAATTAACTGTAACTGGGCTGTAAGTGAGTGGTAACTGGGTTACAAGTGAGTGTTAGTTGAGTTACGTAAGTCTTTTACGAATTACGGTCCAAACAAGTAGTTGTAACTGGGTAGTAAGTCATTTACGAATTACGGAGTTTTACGCGAAACAAACGCCCCCAGTCTAGTCTTGGCAGGTCATTCCGTCAATGACATAAGCTGCACTAAGACTGCACAACGTAAATTATATGTTCCCTGCCAAGAGGCCTTATAATGCAAGACACTATCTTGCCTAAAGTTTCTCCGCAAGAATTTTGGCATGGTCTCAGAGGTTTGATATGAGTAAGATGGCAAGGCACTCCCCTCTGCAATTATTTCAATGTAAAGCTTTGCTCCTAGGACCATAAACAACCTCATCTTGGAAAGATATCCTAATTGAAAATTACAAATATATAATTGAGGAAACATTTGAGAAGTGTAGTGTCCAAATATGGTGTCCACATGTCCATCGTGGGTGTCGCATGCCCTGCACACATACGATTTCATGATAGAAATGAATGTGCTTTATAACTGATGATGGGTTGATACTAGTCAAGTTCAAGATTTTGTAGTGAAATTGAATCTTGGTCAAAGTCTTCAAGATTTCATGATTCTTGATTTTCATCAATATGGCTAGAAGTGTTGAGAATAGTCAAACATTGAGTAGGAAGAGTTTTCTTATTCCTATGCATATTTTCCAATCGACTAAGTCTAGCTTCTATCATATTGAAAGGATCGCTTTGGAGTTGAATCATGGGTTTCGTACTCTTTTCTAAGTCGATTTATTCTTCTTGTTGTGCGACTTGAAAAATGGAGTAAGGATTTTGAATTAGAAAATTTTGATGAGATTTCGAGTCTTCTAAAATTTGAATTCGTCACTCTAGTTCTTCTAAGACTTCCATCCTCTTTTGTAACTCTAATTTTTCTTTAATTTGTGGTTTAGAAAAAGAAGCATGTGAAGCAGAATGTGGGAAAGAAGGTGGTGGACAAGGTGATTGACAATTTAACTTGGGGAGGTGAATCCCCATGGACTCTGTGAAGAGTGAAAATTATTTTGAAATTTTTGATCATAGAATTAGGGGTATGGGTCATATTGAGTCGGACAAACCCAATCTGGCCTATATGGTTGGTTCATGTTGTACATAGCGGGATTAGAGTTATTCGAGTTAAATGAGGTCGGGGTGAAAAATGGATTCATTTGATTGGAAAATTTTTGGTTATATTCTATTTTATCACAACAATCACAAAAAAAGAAAAAAACAAACAAACAAACAAAAAGAAAACTTCATAAACAAGACTATACTAGGGTTTTGACCTAGATCGAGATGACTCCTAATAGGTTAGACTATCCACGGGAGGTATATTGCAGCAATCTAATCAAAAGTTAATCGACCAGGTAGGGGAAAGACCAGTGGGAGGTATCCATGCCGGAGCAACAGGCCTAATCATGCCTATCCACTATTTTTTGAGGTTTCGCCTCTCAATCCCCAACCTTTGACACTGATTTGACAAGATTCAAAATCTAACAACTTCCTCCTTAGGTCAAACTCTTAAATGAGTCCGAAATGTCCCTAGAGGCCAACGTCTAGTAAGTTTTATTTAGGCTTGGGTTGTATGAGTGGGGAGGTGATTTTTGGGCGAAGGGAGGGTAATGACTTCCCCACCTTATGTTGTATCGGGATATGCCCTTAAGTTCAATTCGTGCAAGTATGCAATATAGACAAGAATAAACACAAAAAGTAAGTAAATCACCCACTTGTTTGTCCTAACTATATGCAATGCGATATTTACACCTCAGTCCAGAACACAACAACAGAAGAACAAAATATAGTATATTGTAATAAAATTCGGCACGTGCCTAGATGCAAATATCTAAACCGTTTTAAGACATCCAATTATCATATTTTAGTTCTTACTTATTACAGTGCACAGGTAATCTAAACAGAAAACTAGCAGCATCATACATAAATATATGCAAATAGAGATACCCCTGTAAAAAATGAAGATCAAAGCCCAGAGAAATATGGCGTTTTTGTGGCTAAAAAGGCCTTACCGTGGCAAAACAGTGGGCAACAACTCTCTGCTTTCTTGAGGAAGGAGATACAGGGAAGTGTGGGCTTCTGCAATGGTTAGATTCTGAAAAGTTTTACCTGTACCCAGAAACAAAGAAGAAAAATTAACAAAAACGTGAAATCAAACCGTTCCCATCTCCGGCAACGGCGCCAAAATTTCATCGTGGTAAAACGTGCACGAAAAATGTGTAATTTGAAATCTGAAGTTAAAAGTGCAGGCTTTGACTTCCTTGATACTTCCAATATAGCATAGAGGCTAAACGGGTCGAATTCATAGGGACGGAAAGTGATAGAAGTATTAACGGTATGTCACATGTGTGTTAACGGTTCTTCTATGTTTCAAAGAATCTAAAGAAAAGAAAATAAAGAATGAAAAGAGAAGAGTACGATGAAAATAAAGATAAAAACATTGAAGAGAAGGTATTTGTGATTTTTAAGATTATTTCTAAAGTAAAGTAAAAATGAAAAAAAACTCATAACTACTAACTACTAATAGCTCCACTAATCATGCTAACCTCTTAGTGATAGCTGCCTCACATGTATCCTTGGCCATCATTAGTCTTTGATTCAAGAGCTTTTCAAAGCATAAGTCATAAGATAACTCATTACATCCAAATCATAAGATAACTCATTACATCCAAACTCAAATAAATAAGTGCAAGCTACAATTAAACCATCAAAACTACATTAGAGCAAGTATGGAATAAAGTAATGTTAGCTTTTAGAGAGTTAGATGTTAAAGTGTTGGAATCTATCATCATGAGCCATCAATGGCTCTTGCTAGAGTAAGGCCAAGTAGAGGCTATTATATTCATGTGGATTATCAAGTAAGGAGTTAGCAAGTTAGTGGTTAGTAGTTAGATGCCATGAGAGAAAATTAGTTAAGCATGTAAAAAGTTAGAGAAGGAAACAAGTAGAGATAAAGAGAGAACCTTTCATAGAGTATCACACTCCATTACAAGAACCCTAAATTTCATCTTATGAATCACTCTCTTGAACTTTTACAAGATCTAAAAGAAAGGAAAAATACACAAGAAAAGGAGAAAAATAACTAACCTACACTAAAGAGAAGAAACTACCCTTAAAAACCTTCCTCTTTCTTTGAATCTGCTTAACCAGGGGATATTTATAGCCAAAAGGGACTCTGGGGGTCAAGATGGGGCTACGCATCGAAACTCGATGCATGGTTCCACAGTATAGTCGTGGAAACACGGCTTGGTGCCGCGTACGCGGCGTCGAAGTTTGCAGCCTTTGGTTGTACACTTTCCCGGTACTTGCTGTCGGTTCCTTGTAATCTGCTCCCAGAAATAGCAGATAGGGCTTTCTTGAGCTATTTCTAGGCTCTAAAACTCCCTAATTAAATAAGATTTTGGGGCCTCTTCTCCACTCATGCCATTGACCTAGAAACACACAAGAAAGCCATTATTAATATAATTTTATTCAGAATAAATGTGAAGATGTGATATGAAATAAGCATATTTGGAGACTAATCAGAAGCCACTTGACTAGAGGCCTACATGTGCCACTGATCGGCAAAAAGCATGCACAAAAATAGGTAAAGGAATGTGGGTCGATGTTACTGCTTTTGCGATTCTTTTGTAGTAGTAAAGTGGTTTTACGGGTCGTATCCACAAGGAGGGGAGCGATGAAAGCTTGATGCGGCTTCATTGTTCAAGAAAAGAGAAAGTTCTTTTTTTCAAATAAAGAATTTGAAAATAAAAATAAGTTGGTTTTAAAGACTATTTTAGAATGATTTGGTGGTTTGTAAAAGTGATTTTTCTAGATGGTAAAAACGCATGGCTAACTTTCTACTAAGTGCTCCCACTAATCTCTAACTTCTTAAAGATGTAACCTCACGATGGATCATAGGCAAGCATAACCCTTATGCATAGGAACTATTCCGTGAAAATCGAGTGAAAGTTCTTCCTTTAACTTAGCTTTACACGGAAAAAAACTCGGACATTCCCTTATTAAGATCCAATAGAAGGCGAGAATAAGGGAAGACACAAGTGCACTAATGGTATCAGCTAAGTTAAAAGAAAAATCTATACTTGCAAAGACAAGCAAAGGTTATAGATCATCAAAAACCCGTTAAGCATAAAATATAAGAGAGCTAATACTTGTAGGTAAGTAAGAGTTAGAACCCTTGTCTCAAGATGTCATAGCTCTCACTTGCACAAAGCTTGTTTGACACTATTGACTCATTTGGGTTATCAATCAAGTTGTTAGAGATTAGTGGGTTAGTAGTTAGTTAGCCATGTAATGAAAGAGTTAGTTAGACACGGTAGTAAAAGAAACAATAAGAGTTAAGTGGTAAAGAGAAAAGGAGTTACACAATAACAAGTAAGTAAAAGCAAATGGAAAAACACGAAGTAATTGGAAAGAAGAAAGAGAAGTAGTTACTTGTATTAGATTACCACCTTCAAATACAACTTTTACACTCTCTCTCTCTTTCACTCTAATGGCTAAACCAAAACTAGAAGAAGAAGGAACTACAACAACTACAACTCCTAGAATAAGATAATAACAACTCCTAAACTCTGAATCTGTCTTCTTCAGAACCCCAAGGGCGTGGGGTTTTTATAGGCACCAGCGGAAAGGGGCCAGGGGGACAACCCTTGACCCAAAGCCCAGGCGCAACCGCGCCCGTACGGCCGCGGAAACGCAGCCTGGGCCGCGTTTTCGCCGCCCTGCCAGGGCGGCGCGCGTCCGGCCGCCTGCTGCGTCGGGTCTTCTTTGTCCCCTGTCAGGTGGATCTTCTGATTTCTGGATTTGATACCCTTGGCTGACAAAATCTCTTTTCTAAGGTTAATGGCTACTTGGTAGGCCTTTAATCACCTATTAAATGGTGATTTAGGATCTTCTTCTTTATTTACACACCATGGACCTAGAATCAACCAAGCAAAGTTTTATTAGCAGAATTTTATATCAAATAAATATGCGGATGTGATAAAAATTATGAAAAATTAGAGACTAATCACATCCCCACACTTATCTTTTTGCTCGTCCCGAGCAAAATAAAAATAAGAGAATTATTACACCACTTTCGCAAGTGACTCGATTGCACTGAGCATGTGCAACAAGCCTTCGAATCTCTAGGTTTCCTCTAGAGGAGGAGTGTTGTCCCCTGAAGGTTTTCACCGGATTGTACCCACAAAATCCAATAAATGAAAAATGTTAGTTGTAAGAAAAACTCTTTCAAGAAAAAGAACTTTCAATCATCTAAGTAAAAATGACCGAATGATATGAGAATTGGGTTTAACCCTCAGAAGTCCTCCTATACTTTTGCCTTCATAAAAGAAGAAATTATGATTTTTGTTTAAATTTAGAAAGAATCTTGTACTTCTAACTCATTCTATTTTTTTGCTTTAGATAGATATGCATAATGTATAAGTGTGATGTGCTTGAGATTTCTCAACTCAATTTTGAATATCATTTAATTTTATTAATATTTATCTATTATTCTTGATTTCATTAAGCTTTCTACTTTACTCATGTAACACATATCAAACCGATGACTCCCAAACCAGGTGGTTTTAGGGCACCAGGTGGAAAAATACCCCTCAGGTTAAATATGCAAGTAGAGTAGGCCACGTAATCAAGATTTACTTATATATTATATATTTATATATATATTTTTTGGCATGAGTAATCATGCTTCTTGAGACAATTATCCAGCCTTTTTTTCAGAGTTGTGTCTCTAAATCCCAAGTCTGTGTGTGGTTTATGCATATTCTACTAAGGCTAAATAAAAGGTATAAGTTATTTTCTTATCCCTCCCAACTCTTAGTCAAACCAATATTTCATTTTTATTTAGGCTAAAACAAAGATTCCCTTAATTCCTATAACCTTTTGGTATTTTTATAAAGAGTATGAAAATTCTTTTTTCATTCTGGAGATTATATATATATATAAACAGTAAATAGAAAAAGAAAAGTGAAAGTGTTAGCACCCCCCACACCTATCTAGTGCATTGTCCTCAATGAATGTCTGTAATGCAAATGCTAATAAATAGGGGGAAGAAATGATGTTACCGCCTTCGTCGACTTGGGCTGGCCAAGTGCGAATAGGCGAAAGAAATGTCAAAAAAAATATAGAAGGGCTAAGCATATAAACAATTAGTAAAGTTTTTTATTTTTATTTTTTATTTATTTTATTGTTATTTTTTATTTTTTAATTATTATATTTTTTTTAGTTGCAGTGTGGATGGCTGTGGTTAGGTGTATGACGGGGCAAAAAGAGTCAGCACACTATCAGCCGGTGATGCAGGCGCAGTGGTCAAAAAGGGTTTCAGTCTTTACCCATTCACTTTGAATTCCGTGTTGTTCGTAGGATCGACAATGAACGGTCCAGACCAACGAGTCTTCAGTTTTCCCGCGAAAATATAAAGCCTAGAGTTGTATAGCAGAACCTTGTCGCCCGGGGCAAAGTTTTTCCGGTTTATGATCTGGTCATGAAAAAGTTTCGTCCTGCTTTTGGTGATCCGAGCGTTCTCGTAGGCGTCATTCTGTATCTCCTCTAATTCTGAGATCTGCAGTCTACTTAGCTCACCAGTCCTAGTCAGATCAAAATTGAGTTGCTTAATGGCCCATAGGGCACGGTATTCTAACTCGACTGGCAGATGACAGGCTTTTCTGAATATGATTCTGTAAGGAGACACCCCCAGGACCGTATTAAAAGCAGTGCGGTAAGCCCACAATGCATCATTGAGTTTGACCGGCCAATCCTTTCGATTTTGTCCGACAGTCTTTTCCAAAATGAGCTTGATATGTCGATCGGTAACTTTGACCTGTCCATTTGTCTGGGGATGATACGGAGTAAATAACTTGTGATTGATGGAATATTTCCGCATCAGAGCTTCAAAAACTCTATTGCAGAAATGTGATCCATTATTATTAATTATCGCTCTAGGGGTGCCAAATCGGGAGAAGATGTTTTCTTTGAGAAATTTGACAACCACTTTGTTATCATTGGTCTTAGTTGGCACAACTTCTACCCATTTAGAGATGAAATCTATAGCAACCAAAATGAACTGGTTGCTGAATGAATTAGGGAACGGTCCCATGAAGTCAATACCCCAAACATCAAAAATTTCAACTTCACGGATCGGGTTCAGGAGCATCATGTCTCTTCTTGAAACTTTCCCAATCTTCTGACAATTTGCACATGTCTTGCAAATATGGAATGAGTCTTTGAACAAAGTGGGCAAGTAAAACCCACTCTATAAAACTTTCTCTGCAGTTTTGCAGGGACCGAAGTGTCATCCGCATGCAAGTCATGGCAAAAGCTTAGCATACTCCTCTGTTCTTCCTATGGGATGCATCGTCGAATAATCTGGTCGGGATAATACTTAAAAAGATGTGGCTCTTCCCAGAAGAAGTACTGCACTTGGGCAAAGAAACGACAATGGTCTTGCTTTGTCCAGTCAGCGGGTAATTGTCCAGATGTCAGGTAATTGATTATGTCCGCATACCAGAGTTCCTTGAAAATGGCCAGGATATGCTCATCTGGGAAATCCTCGTTGATCGGAGCTTGTATGATAGGTGTGTTCGGAATTCGTGATAGATGATCAGCGACCACATTTTCTATACCTCGTTTATCCTGAATTTCCAGGTCCAATTTTTGAAGCAAAAGGATCCACCGAATCAGTCGGACTTTTGCTTCCTTCTTGATCATGAGGTATTTTAGTGCTGAGTGATCCGTGAAAATCACCATCTTCGAGCCTAGCAAGTATGGCGGAACTTCTCTAACGCAAAGACAATGGCCAAGAATTCCTTTTCGGTCGTTGTATAATTATGTTGAGCGTCATTCAAGGTCCTACTCGAGTAGTAAATCACGTGCTGCCTATTGTCGATGCGCTGTCCTAGAATATTGCCAATAGCAAAATCAGAGGCATCGCACATGATTTCAAATGGTTATGCCCAATTAGGAGCAGAAATAATAGGTGCAGAAATAAGTTCTTGCTTAAGCTTCCCCCATGACTTGAAACATTCATCGTTAAAATCAAAGGGCACGTCCTTTGCGAGCAGGTTGGTTAAGGGCCTAACAATTTTGCTAAAATCCTTAATGAACCGTCGGTAGAACCCAGCATGTCCTAAAAAGGATCTAATATTCTTGAAGCTTCTGGGTGGTGGAAGCTTAGCAATTACTTCTACTTTAGCCTTGTCCACTTCAATTCCTCACCTAGAAATCTCATGGCCTAAGACAAATCCTTGTCTCACCATGAAAAGTGACATTTCTATCAGTTCAGAGTTAGGTTCTTTTCCTTGCATCTTTGCAGAACCAACTCATGATGATGAAGACATTGATCAAATGAAGCTCTGTAGATGGAAAAGTCATCAATGAAAATCTCAAGAAAATATTCCACCATGTCGGAGAACAAACTGAGCATGCACCGTTGGAATGTTGCGGGAGCATTGTACAATCCAAAGGGCATGCGTCGATAAGTGAAGGCTCCGAACGGGCAGGTGAATGTGATCTTTTCCTGGTCTTCAATAGCAATAGGGATTTGATTATATCCCGAGTTCCGATCTAGGAAGCAATAGTACTCGTGTCCAGCCAGGCGTTCAAGCATTTGGTCGATGAAGGGTAGCGGGAAGTGGTCTTTACGGGTGGCTGCATTCAACTTTCTATAGTCGATACAAACATGAACCTTGGTAGGCAGTCTTGTTTGTACCTGTAATCACCTAGAGGGGGGTGAATAGGTGATGAGCTAATCTAATAGTCAATTAATGCGGAATTAAAACTTATTTAATGCAAACTAAAACTTTTTAAACTAAACACCAAGTATAACACAAGAGTGTAGTCGGATTCCCCGTGAACGGCTCTGAACTAACTCCTCAAGATTCCTCTAAATAAGAGTTGAGGTGCCGCGTTGGCTCTCTTGGTTGAATACAAGTGTTAGTAAACAATCCCCAAGCATATAACAATAAGCACACAATATATCAAGCATATAAAGATAAAGACAATATTAGCATGCAAGATATAAAGACAAGTAAGAGATAGAGAGCAATCGCAAACACGGGATATTTATTTCGAGGTTCGAGCATACTTGCTCTACGTCCCCGCCTTCAACACTATGAAGGATTTCCACTAAAATCAATCCCACCAGATCACTCGGTGCCACAACACCTACAAGGTGAATTCATAATTGAACTCCTTGGACTCTCTAGTCCCTTTACTCGTTCCCGCAAGAACACACACCGCACGCCCACTAGCTCACCGAGGCCGCACCTCAAATACCGAGTTCTCACTAGAACCCGAAATACCGCGAACACACAAGTCCGCCTCTTCAAAACAAAGATGAAGTCTTTGGTTATCTAAACACTTGATCACCTCAAATCCTCTGACAACAAAATCCCTATAGGTAGATATAGCAATGGATAGCTCAAGTATTTGTGTGAGAAAATTAGGATGGAATGTGTGGAGAAAAACACAAGAAATCACTTTGGAAAACTCTCGATAAACTCTCCTTTTGAATGGAAGTATTTGGCTCTTAAACAAGTGGACAAAACCTCTCAAAAGAGTTGGAAAGACTGGTGCTAAAATCCACTTAAAATCTTCTTGAAAACAGTCCATATAAGCCCCTCTTTTATAGGCTAGAAAAACTAGCCGTTGGGGCAAATTTACAGCCCAGACGGCTGTCGGTCGACTGCCAACGGTCAAAAATCTGAACGTTGGAGCCTCGGTCGACCGGCACGGTCGACCGTGGCCTGGAACAGAGAGCAGAGCTCTCTTCTGCTCCAGGCCACGGTCGACCGGCCTGGTCGACCGGGGCTTTCCAGACCGGCCCTCCAGCCAGACTGGCGTGCACGTTCTGTGCGCGTCGATTGACCGACTCCTAGCTCGGTCGACGGTCCGGTCGACCGGCAGAAGCCAGGACAGGTCTTTTAGGGATTAAAAGGTTGACTTTTTATCTTAAATAAAATCCCATAAATTCACGAAAAATCTACAACAATAGGTTCAGTATTATACTTTAATAAATAAACATGTTTGAGTAAAATCAAGACATGTTACAAACATTTTGAACTATTTTTGTAACTTAAAAATTTTGGCTAAAAACAAAAACTGTATTTTTCCAAATTAGATTTTTCCAAAACTTATTTTTCCAAAACTTCTCAAAATACAAAAACAAGATATTTTAAACACTTTTAAAGCATGGTGTGTATGGATATGATCCACTACACATAACTGATGAAATATCTATGTTTTTGACAATAAGCACTAAAACGGTTTTAGTTAAAAACACATGTATATAATAAACTCCAAAAATCAAACCGGTATTTTACAAAAATGAAAATTCTTTACCAAAATGAAAATTCTTTTATGAAAACTCATCTAAATCAAGAGAGTGTGTGTATATGGTATACTTGAGCAATCCACCAACTATTCTATCCTTTACATTTTAACTAAAAATAAAATCTTAATAAAACAAGCCTAGACACAAGTCTTGATCTTGAAGGTCTTCACTTGAAGTCTTCACATCTTCTTGACTTTGTCCAAACTTGATCCAAAGAGTTAGACTCCTCTTCAGTACTTATGTGGTCTTGATGCATAGGCTCTTGAATCAAACCGTATTAGCTCCAAAACTTGACTTTAAATCCTTTGTTGAAGCTACACACCTACTAAGATCTTAATCACAAATCTGAGAGTAAATAAACACAAGATCATTAGTACTATAACTACATGAGTTAGTCATCATCAAAACTAGAGTGGTGGGCCTTTGGACCAATAGTACCAACTTTTTTTGCTCATTTTTAACCACCGTAAAGCCAGCTTTCTTCGGGACTTCATAAACGGGGCTAACCCATTGGCTATCAGAAATGGAATAAACGATCCCATTATCTAATAGTTTCAAAATTTTCGCTTTTACTGCCTCTTGCATGAGTGGGTTAAGCCTGCGTTGTGGGTCCCTCCTGGGAGTTGCTTCATCGGTTAAATGGATTCTATGTTGAACTATTGCTGGACTTATCCCTTTGATATCCTTCGTCGTCCATCCAATGGCTTCCCTATGTCTTTTTAGAATAGATATTAAGCTGTTCTCTTGTTGCTCAGTCAGGTGGGATGCTATGATGACTGGCAAGGTTTCTTTTTCGCCCAGGTAGGCGTACTTGAGGTGTTCAGGTAAGGCTTTTAGCTCTAGGGAAGGTGTTGCTTCATTGGAGGCAATCTCCAGACTTGCAATCCTATGATGAGGTACATTTGGGTTTGACGCCCAGTCCACTGCCGAATCCACAATCTGGTCTAGATTAAAATCTTAGACTCTAGATCAAACTCTGCCTCTGTTTCTATCTCCATGCTTTCCTCATACTTACTGTCAGATTTTCAATGGAATTAACCTCAAAAGTTTGATCATTGATATCCCTGGGTTGTCTTCCAAGATTGAAGACATTGACTTCCTTCGTCATGTCTCCGAAGGTCAATCGTATAGACCAGTTCCTACAGTTAATTATGGCATTGGCTGTAGTAAGGAATGGGCGCCCTAAGATGACCGGAGTTTGAGATCGCAGATTTGACACAGGTTGGGTCTCAAGCACAATGAAGTTAACGGGGTAGATGAAATCCCGCCTGGATAAGGACATCAGTAATTTCCCCTTGGGGACTTTCACAGATCGGTCAGCTAATTGAATGGTGACTCGAGTTGGGCTTAGCTCGCCCAACCCAAGTTGCTGGTATACTGAGAGATGTAGCAAGTTGATACTTACTTCCAGGTTAAGGAGTGCTCTGCTAATTTCTGTTTGTCCTATGGTGCAGGAAATTATGGGATATCCGGCGTCTCTGTAGTTCACCGGAATGGGACTAGACAGAATTTCGCTTATATTGGTTGCCAATAATACTTTCTTGGGCACATTTGTCTTTCTCTTCTCTGTACACATATCCTTAGGAAATTTGGCATAGGCTGGGACTTGTTGGATAGCGTCAAGAAGAGGCACATTCAGTTTAACCTGGTTAAACACCTCAAGTATCTTCTCCATGTGCATATTCTTGTTATTGTTTCTAAGCCTATTGGGAAAGGGTGTTACAGGCTTATGAACTTGTTTAGCAGCTTTGTCCTCGTCAGATGTTTGTGGAGCAGATTAGGAGGAACTAGCAGAGGTTGAGGCTGGAGTAGGATCAATGTAGACTGAATTTTTCTGTTGGTAAACCTGGTTGTCCACGTTTTTTCCATATCGAAGTGTGTGAACAACATTGCACTGGTTGATCGAAGGGTCCTGACTTTCATATGCCTGATTGGAGTTTTAGGGTTAACTAGTGGCTGACTAGGTAAAGTACCCTTTGGTCTTTGATTAGTCTACAATTCTGCATTATTATATCACTTTCCTATCGATTTATGAATAAAATATTATTTCTAACTACGTTTTGGTCTACTTTGCAGATAAATCAAGAGTCCAATGGCCAAAGGGTAATAAGAGCTTAATTAAACCCATTTTTGGGTAATTAAATCCATAATTCTTGGAGGCCAAGCAAGGGATCTTCTATATGATACATCGAACCTAGATCCTTGTGCATGTCAGACGAATATCCGGCCAAAAATACCAAAAACCGAATATACCAAGAAAGTCCTAGAAGCGACGGGGATGCGCTCGCCAAAACCAGGGACTTATGTCCCTGGTATTGCTGCGAAAACATGGCAATAGCCGCGTTTCCATGGCAATCTGGTGGGGCCACGCGTCATCGATCTTCGAGCGTGGCCCCGTCTCGTCTTCTGGAACCTACTTTTGCCTATAAAAAGGGCGGAGGTTGGCCAAAACGCAAGCAGTTTTTGATTTTAGGCTAGGGTTTCTATCTTTAGTGTAGTGTAGGTGTTCTTCCTTTCTTTTCTTTTGTATTTTTATTTCGTTTTTAGATCTTGTAGTAGGGCTGAGAGATTCAGAGAGAGATAGAGAGGGATTGATGTAATAGATGGTGACAATCTATGTAAAGGTGCCTCCTTTCTTCTCTATTGTAATCTTCTCCATCTTCTACATGATGCTCGGCTAATTTCTTCTTTTCATGACAATATAACTACTAACCACTAATCATCTAACTACTTACTTGATAATCCACATGAATCTAGTAGCCTCCACAAGGCCTTGCTCTTGCAAGAGCCATTGATGGCTCATGATGATGGATTCTAACATTCTAACATTTCTAACAACTAACCCACTAACTTGCTAACTTGCAAATGTTAACTTTATTACATGCTCACCTCTAACCGGTTTTGATGATTTAATAGTAGCTTGCAACTTATTATGTGGTATGGATGTGTAGTTTAAATGCAGAAGAACAATCTTATGGGCCATGCTCTGTATTATCTCTTGAAGCCAAGGATTAGTGATGGCTGAAGATCCATGTGAGGCAACTATCACTAAGAGGTTAGCATGGTTAGTGAAGCAATTAGTAGTTAGTAGCCATGAATTTTATTTTACTTTGCTTTGAAAATTATTTCCAAAATCCTTTTATCATTTTTCTATCAATGTTTTCACCAACTTCTTAGTTCACCTTTGTTTCATCTTCTTTTCTATTTTGTTTTTCAAACCACTTCTCTTTTATTTTCACATCGCTTTCATCGCCTTCTCCACCTATCACTTCTGAATTTTATTTTCTTTTCCTTTTTCATTCTTTTAACAAAGAAGACTTATTAACATAACACGTGAATAAGAACTCTTAATGCTTCTATCACCTCCCGTCCCTGTGGATTCGACCCGTTGAGCCAATGCTATAACGAAAGTATCGAGGGAACATTAGCACACATAAGTTTTTATATTGATTTCACAAAACACACGTTTTCGAGTGCTGGTTCCGCCCCGATTAAATTTTTGCACAGTTGTCGTGGATGGGAATGGTTTTGATTTCACGTTTTTGTTAACATTTTCTTCTCTGTTTTGGTATGCAGGACATTCTTTAAAGGATCTTAATATTGTAGAACAAAAACTAGCTTTGCATCTCCCTGCTCTAGAAAGCAGAGACTCAACTTCTAAAGAAAAGCCGCGCAAACGCAACATTGACCACGCCAACGCTGCTATTTTGTGATCATTGTGTATCTTATTATGCTAGGATGTGTTCATTGTAATAGCTAGTGGATCTGTACTATTACTTTCCTACTTTGATTGCCTAAACTCTGCAATAAACTAAAGAACTAAAATACGGTATTTTGACGCTTTTAAAACAGTTTAGACATTTACATTTAGGCACGTGTCAATTCAATTCCAATATACTGTATTTTATTCTGTTGTTGTGATCTGGATTGAGGTGTACATATGGCATTGCATATAGCATAGGACAAACACGCGGGTGATTTATCGCTTTGTGCTATACTCTTGTCTATATTGTACACTTGCACGAATTGGACTTAAGGACAAAACCCATACAAGATAAGGTGGGAATTTCATCACCCTTCCTTTGCCCAAAATTACCTCCCCACTCACACAACCCAAGCCCTAATAAAAATTGATAGACGTTGGCCCTAGGGACATCTCGGACTCATTAAAAGATTGACCGAGGGTGAAACTTATTTGAATCTTACTTTTATGAAATCGGTATCTAAGGTTGGAGATTAAGAGATTACCTCTCGAAGATACCGTGGTTTGGCGTAATTAAGGCCCGTTGTTTACGCATGGATACCTTCTACCGTATTTTGCCCCTACCTGGCCGATCAGCTTGTGGTCGGATTCAAGCAACAACCTCCCCCGGGTAATCGACCAGTTAGGAGTCGTCTAGGTCTAGGTCAACACTAGTATAGGCTTGGTTTTGATTTTCTTTCTTGTTTGTTGTTTGATTTTTCTTTTTTGTTTGTGATTGTTTGTGAAATAGAATTCAACGATAACAATTCTTTCAATCCTAATATGAATTCATATTTCACACTAACCCTAATTGTTTCGGATAATTCCAACCCGGTTTTTAACAATATGAACCAACCAAATACACAGGGTTGGACTTATCCGAATCAATACAACCATACCCCCAATCTTATGACTATAATTTCAAAAATAATTTCAACTCGTCACAGAGTCAATGGGGATTCACCTCCTCCGAGTCTAATTTTTCACCACCTTATCCACACTTTTCACAATTTCCACAATCTCCATTCTCTAATTTTGCTTCCATACTCCTTTTTCTGGACCTCTCATTGAAGAAAAATCCGAGTTAGAAAAGAGTATAGAAGCCAACCTACAAGAGGCCGAGAGACAACTTCAGAAAATAATGGCCTCTCCAATTTCACAATATTTTCAAGAGTCTTACTCAGTCCCACCTCCTCACAATGAACAACCATCTGCTTTAGAAACGAGTAAGGAACTCTTGCGTATGTCCGAGCCACAATCTCAAAACATCTTAGACTCACAATCTTTACTATCTTTCCAAAACCAAGATTCTTATACTCCCTTTCTGGAATATCCACTTGCAGAAAAATCAAGTCTAGAAAAGAGTATAGAAGTCTTGCAGGAGTCCGCATTGCAATTTTAAAAATCTTCTTCTCAGTCTATTGATAGGTTGGAAACATAATTAGATAAATTGGTCAACATTTATAAGATGAAGAAACTCTCTCTTCTTCACCTTTGATCAATTCAAATATCTCTAACTCTATCAATTTGACCCATGACTCTTGTTGTTTTGGAACCAAGATTCCTACATTTCTTTTCTAGAACAACCACTTGAAGATACATCACATCTAGAAAAGAGTATAGAAATCTTGCAGGAGTCCGCACTACAATTTTAAAAATCTTCTGCCCAGTCTATCAATAGGTTGGACACACAATTGAGTCAATTAGTTAGCATTTATAAGAATGAGGAAACTCTATCTTATCAACCTTTAACCAATTCAGCTATCACTAACTCATTGATCTGACCCAGGACTCTTTTATTCTAGAAACCAAGATTCAATTTCAGCACACCCATCTGAACTTGTCCAAACTTCAAATATTAAAAATTCCATTGATATTTTGGCAAGTTATCCTTTTCCTGAAATTGAACTTGAGCATGAATATGATCCTAAACTTCAACTTGGTAATTCAATTTCACTTTCTGATTTAATATTGACTGAGGTGTTTTACGTGAATTCAGGCCTTTTCTGAGTCAATATTGGATCCAGTGCCAGTCCATTGTGAAATTGAATCACCAATCTTTTATAATCATCATATTGAACTTGACCAATTTCATACTTTTAAAAGTTCTATTGATAAATTGACAAGTTCTCATTTTTATGGAATTGAACTCAATGAGGAATGTGACTTCGATTCTCAAATTTGTGATCTGGTTCAAATTTCTAAATCAATATTGACTCCTATTTTGTTACCTAATTTGAGCAACATTTTAGAGTCAGTTTTGATTCTCATGCCTGTCATTCTTGAACTTGAATCACCAATCTTCGAAAGTCACATTCCATCATGGGAAAATGAATGTGGACTTGCGTTTCAACTTCTTGATTTGGACCCACTTCCTGAACCAATCTCAAATCCTGAACGTTTACTTAACTTAAGTCTTTTCCCTGAGTCGGTATTAGTTCCTGTACTTCCTGAGTCTAAATCAATCATTCCATTTTGGGACAAGGGTTTTGATAAATTTGACTCTGAAATTATTTTACAAATTTGAAAATTAGATGGGATAAAATTCTTAATAAAAATCATACATATATACATCATTCTAGTGGGTTGTATTTTAGAGGTTTCTGGTGGGTTCCTCCGGACTCCACACAAATTGGATTGGGCCGCATTTCATAGACCAATCAGACCACCACCGGACCACCACCTTGAGGGGATTTTTTCCTTCCCTCTCTATTTATTTCATACATCATGATGCATTGAGGACAATGCATGAGATAAGTGTGGGGAAGAGTTTACTAATATAAAGTTTTTTAGATTTTCTTTCTTTTTCACTTCTTTTAGGATATTCTTAGAATTTCTCTTTTGTATAGAATCTTTCCCTTTCTTTAAAAACTTTTTGAAATAAGAGACAAAGTTTTGATCTATTTTTAAGAAAATTAAGATGATCTTAGAAATTAAGAAAACCTTAATTATGACATTTAAACCTAGTCGAAACAATGGATCTTGTTTAAAATTATAGGCTAGTAAGATAAATTAGAGAGATAATTTTATCTTGAATTTTTTGCCTTAGATAGTATGCACTTCACACTTACACATTTTTAGGATGGAAACAAAGACCTAAAATGCCATAAAACAAAAATAAATAAAAAGAAAAAATATATTATATATGAAGAAAAAATCACTTATTAAGCTGGATAATTATGCCTCAAGAAGCATGATTATTCACGCCTAACGGTGATGAAAAAATAAATAATCCCCTTAGTTTTGTGTCCTTGTTTACTCGAGTCCTTAAACCCGAGAGATGTTTTCTCATCTAGTGCCCTAAAACCGTCTGGTCTATGAGTCATCGGTTAAAGGCTCACTACCCGGGTAAAATAGAAAGCCTAAGAAAACTAAGGGAAGAAAAAGAAAAAATATATAAAAAAATAGCTTGATGGTTAGAGTTGAAATCCCAGAAATCTTCACTATCACAAAGTGCATATTATCTAAGTTTTATGAAGGATAAAATATTCAATACAATTTTGAATTTTACCCTAATTTAAGACAAGATCTTGCATAGAGACTAAGCTTAAGGAAGACTAATTTTTGGTGGACTTGTGACCCTAGATCACTTATATTTTTTGTAAAAATATTTCATAAACTTGTCTCTCTCAAAATGCGTTTTCAAAATACTAACATTTGTCTTTTTTCTTTATGGATTTTGTGGGTGCAATCCGCTGAAAACTCTTAGGAGATAAAACTCATCCTCTAGGGATAACCTAGAGGTTTAACGGCTTGTTGGACACGCTCAGTACAATCGCGTCATCTGCGAAAGTGGTGTAATAACATGTGTAGTATAGTTTTTCTTTTCATGTTTTACTCGGGACGAGCAAAAGATAAGTGCAGGGGTGTGATTAGTCTACAATTCTGCATTATTATATCGCATTCCCTACCGATTTATGAATAAAATATCATTTCTAATTGCGTTTTGGTCTACTTTGTAGATAAATCAAGAGTCCAATGGCCAAAGGGTAATAAGAGCTTAATTAAACCCATTTTTGGGTAATTAAATTCACAATTCTTGGAGGCCAAGTAAAAGATCTTCTAGATGATACATCAAACTTAAACCCTTGTGCACATTAGACGAATATTCAGCCAAAAATACCAAAAACCGAATATACCAAGAAAGTCTTAGAAGCGACAGGGACGCGCTCGCCAAAACCTGGGACTTATGTCCCTGGTATTGCCGCGGAAACGCGGCTATCAATAGCCGCGTTTCCGCGGCAATCTGGTGGGGCGACGCGTCGATCTTTGACGCGTGGCCCCGTCTCGTCTTCTAGAACCTACTTTTGCCTATAAAAAGGGCAGAGGTTGGCCAAAACGCAAGCAGTTTTTGATTTTAGGTTAGGGTTTCTATCTTTTGTGTAGTGTAGTGTAGGTATTCTTCCTTTCTTTTCTTTTGTATTTTTATTTCGTTTTTAGATCTTGTAGTAGGGCTGAGAGATTCAGAGAGGGATAGAGAGGGATTGATGTAATAGATGGTGACAATCTATGTAAATGTGCCTCCTTTCTTCTCCATTGTAATCTTCTCCGTCTTCTACATGATTCTCGGCTAATTTCTTCTTCTCATGGCAATCTAACTGCTAACCACTAACCATCTAACTACTTACTTAATAATCCACATGAATCTAGTTGCCTCCACAAGGCCTTGCTCTTGCAAGAGCCATTGATGGCTCATGATGGATTCTAACATTCTAACATTTCTAACAACTAACTCACTAACTTGCTAACTTGCAAATGCAAACTTTATTACATGCTCACCTCTAACCGGTTTTGATGATTTAATAGTAGTTTGTAACTTATTATGTGGTATGGATGTATTGTTTGAATATAGAAGAACAATCTTATGGGCCATGCTCTGTATCGTCTCTTGAAGCCAAGGATTAGTGATGGCCGAGATCCATGTGAGGCAATTATCACTAAGAGGTTAGCATGATTAGTGGAGCAATTAGTAGTTAGTAGCCATGAATTTTATTTTACTTTATTTTGAAAATTATTTCCAAAATCCTTTTATCATTTTTCTATCAATGTTTTCACCAACTTCTTAGTTCACCTTTGTTTCATCTTCTTTTCTATTTTGTTTTTCAAACCACTTCTTTTTTATTTTCACATCGCTTTCATCGCCTTCTCCACCTATCACTTCTGGATTTTATTTTCTTTTCCTTTTTCATTCTTTTAACAGAGAAGACTTGTTAACATAACACGTGAATAAGAACTGTTGATGCTTCTATCGCCTCCCGTCCCTGTAGATTCGACCCATTGAGTCAATGCTATAACTGAAGTATCGAGGAAACATTAGCAAACATAAGCTTTTACATTGATTTCATAAAACACATGTTTTTGAGTGTTGGTTCCGCCCCGATCAGTCTTTCACTTAGAGAGCTAGCTAGCTGGCTCATCTGCATTTTCAATCTCGATATAGCCTGTGAATGGTTGCTCAGTGTTTGTCCCTGATTTTGCATGAAATCAGTTTGGGACTTTATAAAAGCTTCCTTGCTCTCCTCTAATTTACTGAATTTCTTTTCCAATGGTGAACTTTAGGAGGAAGATGGAGCTTGACTGGAAAAATTTGGTGGAGGACTGGGATGGTGAAAATTGTTGGAGAAATTAGGCCTGAGAGGATTGTTCTGGGCTCAAGAGAAATTTGGGTAATTCTTCCAACCGGGATTGTATGTTTGCGAGTAGGGATTGTGTTGCGGCCATGAGTAGGCCGCATTCATGTATTCTGGTGGCACTTGCTGAGTATGAAAAATAGGGCACTCTTCAAAGACATGGTTTGGTGCCTGACAGTATGAACAACCCGGATTGTGAATTGGTGATGGGTTGATCTGGTTGACATTGGCTGGCTCTTTTATTTCTAGAGCCTCTATTCTCCTCATTAGGGTTGCAATCTTAGCTTTTGCAGCTATGAATGATTCTAGAGATAAGAGCCCTCCTCTTGAAGCTATAGATTGTGAATTCCTTGGTTTTTCTGAGGCTGGCTCCCATTGCAGGATTTCCTCAGCTAAATCCTCAAATAAATCCCAACCCTGATTCTCATCTTTTTGCAAGAACCCTTCCTGACACATGGTTTCTAACAGGGTTTTTGTCTGATAATCTTAACCAACATAGAGAATCTGGCACTGATGCCATTTCTCCACACCGTGATGAGGGCACTGAGCTAGGAGATCTTTGAATCGCTCAAAGTATCTCCAAAATGGCTCGCTCGGTTCTTACCTGAACTGCATGATATTCTTTCTAATAAGGACAGTTTTGTGAATTGGATAGAATTTCTTCAAAGAAGGCCTTGACGAAATTATCCCCTGTACAACCATTTTTTAGCTAGGTCCTTTAGGGAAAAGGGGATGAAACGTAACCTAACGGCATCATCTCCTAGCTGGGGAATACACATCATAAGGCACACTTCTTCAAATTCCCTAACAAAGAAGTATGCGTCCTCCGATTCTAAACCATGAAACTTTAGGAGAGTATTGATGAATGAGGCTTTAATTCAAAGTTATTTCCATTTGCCTCAGGTAGTTTTATACAGGATGGCAATGAGATTCTGATTGGGTAAAACCTGTCCTAAAGTGACGCCATCACCGATTCTGGATGCAAGGGTAGAGAAGTGTTTCTGGTTAATCTGGAAGTTACAGGATCTCTCACCACTTTGCATGCAGCACACCACAAACAACGTAAAGACAACAAACAATCAAAAAGAATAAAATAAACAAAAAAGAAAGAAAAAACAATCACAAAGCCTTAGTCTAAGGTACCTAGACCTAGACGACTCCTAACTGTCGATTCTCCGGGGGTGGTTGTTGCAGGAGCTTGACTACAAGCTAATCGGCTAGGAAAGGGTAAAACTCGGTGGGAGGTATCCGGGCGTGAGCCACGGGCCTTAATTACGCCAAACCACGAAGCTTCAAGGCTTTGTCTCTCAATCCACTTTCCTTAGACACCAATTTTACAGAAGTATAGTTTTTGCAATTTCCACCCTCGGTTAATCTCTTAATGAGTCCGAGATGTCCCTAGGGCCAACGTCTATCAATTTTTAGTTAAGGCTTGGGATAATGTGAGTGCACTTAGAGATGGTTTTTAGGCTACGGAAGGGTGATGAAATCCTCACCTTATCTTGTTTATTTGGGATTTTGCCCTTAATGTCAATTGTGCAAGTGTACAGTTTATTCACAACAAGGTAACACTCAAAGAGATAAATCGCTTCAAAATGTTGGTCATATTCTATATGAATGCACACATACCTTTTCTCTAGCACTCTTCAAAAGAAATAAATTGAAATAGACACGTGCCCTAAATGCAAGAGTCTAATCCAAATTTCAATTAAGCAACAAATGGATTTCTGTTGAGTTTATTACACATGTATAAGGTGAAGAATTCAAGGGAACTAAAAAAAAAATTTTGAAAAAGCAATTTGAGGGGCTTTCGGCAACCCTGCAGCAGAGTTTGTTAGTATTTCAATCGGAGAAACTCGCTCTTACACGAATTTTCTGAGGGCAAATGAATCCTCATGCAACGTCTTTGGCCACCACTTTCGCTTCCCGTGATAGTGAGCTCTGATTGCTAAAATGAAAGAACAATCAAAGAGTTTAAGAATTTACCGTGTAACTTGTGGCTAATGGGTCGTGTCCACGAGGAGGAATGCGATGGAAGCTTTTCGGTGATTCGTTTAAAAACAAAGAATTGTGTTCGTTTTTTAATGGACAAAGAGATGGAAAGAAAGAGATGATTAAAAGAGAAATTGCAACTTTAGAGAAGGCTTTGGAGAAGGTGATTTAAAAAGCTCAAAAATTGTTTTGTTGATTATAATAAGGAAGAAAATCTGGGCTCACTATCTCACTACTCAATCGTTCATTCTTCTATTGAAATCCTAAGTGCCTCAAATTGATCATAGGCAAAACTTAAAGTTAATTTTTAGAAAGTTTGAAGTAAAGCACGTAAGATGATTGGAAGAGTTCACTCTTTTCTTTGAAAAATCGTTTAGAAACGAATGTAAAATCATCAAGCGCGAAGAAGTAAGAATGAAGTAAAAACAGTTCAAGAAACGTTCATGAAAGAAGTAAGAGTTTAACAGTCCAAACCCATCCTCATGTGCCTTCAAGAACACTTTCAAGAAGAAAGGCTTTAAGTAAGGCATGCAAATGATTCATTGGGTATTTTTCTTTAAAACCAGAAGAGAAGAAGAACTAAAGAGAGTTACAATAGTGAGCCCAGAAAACTGTTTTAGTTACTCATGAAAAATAAAGAAGAAAGCAAATAATAATGAAAGACATATCGTAATATGAATGGAAGAAAAAGCAGCTCGATTCTTGTATTGATGTCACTTCAATCTTCAAGTACAAGCACTCAATTCCTCTCTCTCACAAGTATGTGTATTGAACTACAAATTGAAAAACAAGAATACAACTTTTGCACTAGCTAACAAAGAGCCTAAATCTTTAGAAAATAAACACAAATTCTAATCCTAGTCTTCGCTCTATTTTACTCTGCTGAAACAGGTATTTATAGGGAAAAATCAAAAAGGGGAATCCCGAGAAGATTGGGGGAGTAAACGCTCCCCCAACTGACACTACTTGGCCGCGAAAACGCGGCTAGGGCCGCGTTTCCGCGGCCCTGGTATGGCCAAGTGGCCACACCCAATTGGTGATTTCCCCTAGTTTGGTGATTCTCCTGTATCTTCTTCTGGTTCTCTCGTTTCTGCTCCAGGATTTGACAAAACAACCTTTGATTGTTGGCTTCAACCGCTTGATTCAGGGAGGATTCTTCTCGACCGGTTTTCAACCTCTCTGATATGCCAAGATTTAGCCCTGATTCCTTGATTTCGAATTTATTCTGAATTAAGTCAGAATTTGGTGGGCTTTTGGGCTTGTTTCTCTTTCCTTTCTTTTAGCAATTGGGCCTATATTTAACAAAGAAAAGAAGATTTATTAATAGGATTTATTAGCTAAAAAGTATGGTAAGGTGACAATGCATATGCAAAATATGTGACTGATCACACCCCCACACTTATCTTTTGCTCGCCCTCGAGCAAAACATCAGACTAATTCTAATCAATTATTAGACCACTTTCGCAGGTCACTCGATTGTACTGAGCATGTGCAACAAGCCGTTAAACCTCTAGGTTACCCCTAAAGGACGAGTTTTGTCTCATGAGGGATTTCAATGGATTGCACCCACAAAATCCATAAAGAAAGAGAAAAAAGTTAGTATTTTCGAAAAGTATTTTAAAAAGAGAAAATATTTGAAGTATATTCGTGAGAGTTTAAGTAATCTACAAGTTATAAGAATATCAAATTTTTCATTCCTAAACTTAGTCTCTATTTAAAAACATGTCATCAATCAAAGTAAGGAGTCAAATTCTTTTTCTCATCTAGTCTATTAATTTACCTTGAGTCGTATGCACCATCGTGACTGTGAAGTTGACTAAGGGTTCTTTAACATTAACTCCTATGCCTTATTTATATGTATTTTTGGTGAAATTTATTCCTCAATTTCATTAGGCTTTCTAATCTACCCATGTAACGAGCCTTCAGTCGGTGACACCCAAACCGGACAGTTTTAGGACACCAGGTGAGAAAACACCCCTAAGGACTTAAACATTCGAGCAGACAAGGCCACGAAACCAAGATTTTTATTTATAAAATGTACCCCTTTTAGGCGTGAATACTTATGCTTCATGAGGCACAAATACCCAACTTAATCAGAGAATTTATATATATATATTTCAAACTTATCTAATTATCTTTTACATAAATACCAAGGCTTGCTTAGGCCAAAGCACCTAGCTAATCAATAATTAGATTAGTTTATTATTTTTTTCTTTTTTTTCATACATATATACTTTTTTTATAAGGCATAAGAGTCTTTGTTTTTAAACCCTATGTGTGTAAGTGTATTTAGTGTGCATATTTCATCAAGGTAAATATCAAGACTAAATTACTTTCACAAATTTTCTTCCTAATCTAAAAATCAAACAAGTCATCTTATTTTGACCAAGCGTAAGAAATCCTAATTATAATTTTCCTATTCCTTAAAATTGACTTAATTTCTTACAAAAATATATCAAAATATTGTCCTTACCTTTCAAAAAGTTTTTTTTATATATATATACAATTTTTTTTTCAAGTTATATTAGTCATCATGTTAGAACCCTCTCCCACACTTATCTCATGTATTGTCCCTAATGTATGAAAGAAATGTATACATGCATGAAATGAAATGTAAAATAGGTGCATATATTATACAGAAATATGTACAACATCAAGTTTCTCCCACACCTAGATCTTTTTCGATCTTATCCCTCTAGCTCTCTTCCCATCATTCCAATGGGTCCTCTTTATAGGGCATAGTGGGGAGGCCAATTGTTTTGTCATTTTAGCTTCCTTTCTCCCCAGTCTCACCTTCTTTAGGTGTTTCTTCCTCATATTGCTACAATCATTATTCAAAAATTTATCTCCGCCACACTTCTCAGTTGGAACTTCTTCATTATGAATGCCTAGGAATTCTAACTCAGTTCCATAGATCTCCCTCAAAGTTTAGGTCAACATTTTCCCCTGGAAATGTATAATTAACCAAATGATCCGAAACACATGAGTTCTTCTTCGAAGAGGTTTTCAAAGAGTATGTCAATCGGAGGTTCTTGAATTATATTCTCATGCAATACATTATTGGTTGGCTCATCGAAAGTGAAGATATTCAAATCAAATTTCACCTTTTTAAAGGGTACTCTAACATTAGGATCTCCGACATATGCCTTCTCATCAAGATAATCGCCTTAATTAAGTAATTCACTAAGAAACAGCGACTCATCTTCTATATCTTCACTTTCTTCATCACAATTATTTTCAACAAAATTTACCTCAAATGTTTGATCTCTTATCTTACAAGGTTATTTTTCAAGGTTGAAGACATTGACTTCTCTAGTCATGTCCCCAAAAGTTAACCTCATGGACCCATTCCTATAATTGATGATGGCATTGACAGTAGCAAGGAATGGTCGCCCTAGGATAACAGGAGTTTGAGCCCTATGATTGGAGTTGGACACGGTTGTGTCTCTAGAACTATGAAATCGACAGGGTAAATAAACTCCCCACCCGAATAAGAACATCATTAATCTCTCTTTTTGGGACTTTTACTGAACGGTCAGCCAGTTGGATAGTGACTCGAGTTGGACTAAGATCGCCCAACCCAAGTTGTTGATAAACTGAGAATGGAAGCAAGTTGATACTTGCTCCCAAGTCAAGAAGTGCACGACTAATCTCGGCTTGTCCTATTATGCAAGTAATGGTTGGACTACCTGGATCCTTATACTTAACAGGGATCGGACCCGATAGTAGCTCACTAACGGTAGTGGCTAAGAAGACCTTTTTAGGTACATTAGTCTCTCTCTTCTTAGTGCACATGTCCTTAAGAAACTTAGCATAAGATGGGACTTGTTGGATGGCATCAAGAAGTGGCACAGTTATCTTCACTTGATTAAAGATCTCAATTATCTTATCCATGTGTGGATTTTGCTTGTTTTTCAGCCTATTAGGAAATGGTGCTATACGCTAGTGCACATGACTGGTTGACTTATCTTTTTCAGATTCATCAAATTTAGGAGGAGTGGGATTAGATGAGGTGGATGCTGAAGTGTGATTGTGCTGACTAGGATTAGGTGGTGTTGACACTTGGTTATCAACTTTCTTTCCCGACCTCAATGTATGAACATCATTACATTGATTCAGTGATTGATCCTCAACCAAATGAGCTTGTTGTGAATTCCTAGGATTCATAATTGGTTGACTGGGCAAGATACCCTTTTACCTCTCATGTTGTGGATTGGCTAACTAGCTCATTTGACCCTCTAGTCTCTGTATTATTTGCATGAGGGAATCTTGGTTCTTCATGTACCTTTCCATGCTTCTCTTAAAATAAGTCATTCTCCTTTCTAGTTGAGGATACTGGAAGGAAGATAGTGGAGCTTGGTTGGGAAAATTTGTTGATAATTTGCAAAATTGTTGGGAGAATTGTAAGGGTGATTGGAAAAGTTGGGTTGATGATTGGAAGAATTATTGGAATGATGGAAGTGGCTTGCATGGTTTGACCGTGGGTGATCATTATTTTGTTGGCTCCATGAGAAATTTGGGTGATTTCTCTAGCCAGGATTGTACGTTGGAGCGTAAGGATCATTGTTCAGCCTTGAAAAGGCCGCATTCATCAGTTCAGGAAAGTGTTGGTGAGCTTGAAATATAGGACACTCCTCAAACACATCATTCATGGTCTGACAGTAAGTACAATCCGGAGTTGAAAATTGGTTTGGGCTGACTTGATTGACTGGACTTGGTTCCTTAGTTCTAGTGCTTCAAGTCTTCTCGCTAGGTTAGCTAACTTAGCCTCGTTAGTTATGGATGATTCAATCGAATGGAGACCTCCTTTTGAAGAGATAGAGTTTGGATTTCTAAAACTTTCACTAGTAGGTTCCCATTGGATGGTCATTTCAGCTAGATTCTCATATAAATCCCATCCTTCATGCTCATCCTTCTGCAAGAATCCCCTTGGCATATGCTTTCTAAGAGGGTCTTGGTCGAGTAGTCTAAACCGTCATAAAGAATTTGGCATTGTCGCCATTTCTCTATTCCAAGATGAGGACATTGGACAAGGAGGTCTTTAAAGCGTTCAAAGTACCTCCAAAACGGTTCACTAGGTTCTTGCTTGATGATTGTAACTCAATATTGCATATTTTACCACATAATCCCCATGCATATTACAAATAAATACATGATTTTTACTAATCTTCTCTACATATTTGCAGGTACACACTTAATGAAGAGATAGCCCATTAATCACTTTAATTAGCAATAATTAAAGTGATTAAATCAAGATTAAGATAAGCCCCAAGATTTCAAATCAGATTCTAGAGAGATCCGCGCAACAAACGAAGAATCCAGAAGGTCCACGTAGCTGAACAAACTCTTAACAACTCATAACAGAAAGCTGTTAGCCAACTGAATTAGTTATGCCGCGCCTTGCCGCGCCCTGGCGGCAGATCTGGGGCCGTTGAGCCCCAGATTTTGCGCCAACAGACTGGGTTCTGGATCCTTCTCTTGGGGGCTATAAATACTTCACTTGGACCTGCGAGCAGGGACTGAATGGAGAAGAGAGGAGAATTCATTAGTTGTTGTAATTTTGTTTAGTTTTTCTCTAGGTTTAGTTCTTTAGATCCCTCTTCTTCTTCCCTAGAATTCATTGTAAAAGAGAGTGATTGTGAGAGAGAGAGCTTGTGTAATCAAGGGTGACACTTGAAGCAACAAGGATTGATCCATTCTCCTTCCTCTACTTGAGCTTGGTTCTAGTTTATGTGCTTTCTTTAATTGCTTTCTTTATTGCTTTCTTTAATTCCTTGCAAATTTACTTCATGCTTTGTTTTACTTCTCTAATGGCTTTTAGCTAATTCCTTCTCCATGTACTAGCTAACCACTAGCCTTGCCATCTTCACTAACTCATGGGTGATTGCTTTTGATCATCTTGCAAGTTGGATGGTCTTCTCTTCTCCGATGGGTTAAACCACCCATTCGACAAGTGAGAAAGTAATTAGATCAACACGCGAGACGAAACCTACGCCGATGGAGTGACAACATGAGGCACGCCTTCACTATCACGGAGTTCGGTAAGTATTGGTAAGGTAGTAAGGTAAGCTAGTCATGGAATGCTTCTTCTTTAAGTTTCCTTTTCTTTTCTTGTGAATACCAAATCCACTATTGATTTCTTTTCCGACTTTTCCACCATGAACATAACCACCCTTTCTTTAGTTTCTTTTTCATTTGATTCACTATTTTTATTAACATAGAAGAATTCTCGTTTACATTTCTTCACTACGATTCGTAACGCTTCCATCGCTAGCTCTCCCTGAGAATCGACTCGGTATAGCCTTATGCTATAGCGGAGACAAGAAAGGGTACATAAAATACATTTTTATACTCATAATACGTACACCTTCTTAGTCTAATCAAAATGGCGCCGTTGCCGGGGAGAGCAACGGATTTTCTTTAAAGTGAGAAACTAAATGAACTTTCTTCTCTGTTGCAGGTTACAGGAGAAGAAACAGGAAAATTTTGCTTGCAGTGACATATAAGTGGACCTGGGCCTCTGCTCTCGAAAGCAGAGACCAGGATCCCTCAGTTTTGCCGCGGAATCCAGGTTTTTGCCGCGGGTCTGCGGCAATTCTGAGTGAACTACTTACAATTTTTCTGCAGGGGCTCTGATTCTGCAAAACACAGCTGCTGATATAATTGAAATCCTGTATTTTTCACCTATTACCTGCTAATTTAATCAATAGTAAAAAGTTGGTTGAAATTGTTAAAAATTGTTTAGACATTTGCATTCTACGCACGTGTCTTTCAATTCTTTACTTTTACTGTTGAAGAGTGCTGGAGGCAAGGTACGTTTCGCATTGCATGTAAACTAGGAATCATCTCTTGCTTGATTTTCATGCTTTGAGTGAATTCTAGTTATATATTTTTGTACACTTGCACAATTCATTTTTAAGGGCATAACCTGTAAATAAGATAAGGTGGGGAGTTCATTACCCTTTCCTTAGCCCGAAAATCATTTTCCCAAGCACTCACTAACCCAAGCCTAATTTAATAAAAAAGTAGACGTTGGCCCTAGGGACATCTCGGACTCACTTAGGAGATTATCCTAAGGGGGAAAAGTGTTGGAATTTAACTCTTGCAAAATCAGTGTCTAGGAAAGGGGTTGAGGGCCGAAAGTCCGAAGGTTGCTGGTTACTTAATTAAGGAACGTCTCCGGACGGAAAACCTCCCACCAACCTTACCCTTCCCTGGCTGATTAGCTTGTGGTTAGAGTCTACACTAAACCTCCCGTGGACAGTCTATCAGTTAGGAGTTGTCTAGGTCCTAAGTCTACCCTAACTTAGGTTAGAATTTTTCTTTCTTTTGTTTGTTTGTTTATTTTTGTTTGTGATTGTGTGATATGGCCTTCAACAATTCTTTCAATAATAATCCATATTTCACACCATCTCCATATTCGGATAATTCCAACCCGGTGTTTTACAATATGCACCAACCAAATACACCGGGTTGGCCTTATCCGAATCAATATGACCCATACCCCCCATCTAATAACTATAATTTTCATAATAATTTCAACTCTTCACCGAGTAATTGGGGATTCCAGTCCCCCGAGTTTAATTATCAACCTCCTTGTCCACCATATTCACCGAGTCCACAATATCCACAATATTCATTTCCAGAATCCGCTTCATATACTCCTTTTTCTGAACCACCAATTGAAGAAAAATCTGAGTTACTCAGGAGTATAGAAGCTAATCTTCAGAGGGCCGAACAACAACTTCAAGAAACATTTGACCCTCCAATTCCACAGTATTTTCAAGAGTCTTACTCACTTCCACCTTTTCCTAATGAACAACCATTTGTCATGGAAACGAGTAAAGATTTCTTGTGTGAGTCCACTCTTTCATCACCACACAGTTTTGACTCACAATTTCATCACCAATTCCAAAACAATTCTTCATCTTTTCAACAAAATGATGAACCAATGAATTGTGAAAAGATGCTTGAATTCCTGACTCATGCTCGAAATGATCGTAACCGTGACATAGATTTGATGATCCAAACTCTTCATTCTCATCCTATTTCTAATGTCACTAACCATTCTGTCAAAGAGTCATGTTGTTTTGGAAATCAAGATTCAATTTCAGCACAACCACCTGAACTTGTCCAAACTTCAGATTCCATAGACATTTTGGCAAGTTTTTCATTTCCTAAAATTGAACTTGTCCAAACGTCAAATCCCATTGACATTTTGGCAAGTTTTTCATCTCCTACAAATGAACTTGTCCAAACTTCAGATCCAGTTGACATTTTGGCAAGTTTTCCTTTCCCTGAAATTGAACTTGAACATGATTATGATCCTGAACTTTCACCAGATGATTCAACTCTACTTCCTGATTCAATCATGACTTCCATATCCTTACCTGATTTCAATCCATTTCCAAAGTCAGAATTGAATCCAGTACCTATCCATTGTGAAATTGAATCACCAATATTTTATGATGATCACATCGAACTTGGCCAATTCCATACTTCTGAAAATCCCATTGATAAATTGGCAAGTTCACATTTTTCTGAAATTGAATTACATAAGGAATGTGATCTTGAACTCCAACTTAGTGATTCAATCCTCTTTTCTGATTCGATAATGACTCCGGTATCTCTACCTCACATCAATCTTTTCCCGGAGTCAACCTTGGATCCTTGCCCAATTCACAATGAAGTTGAATCACCCATCTTTGAGGATCATATTGAACTTGCCCAATTCTACACTTCTGAAGATCCTATTGACAAATTGGCAAGTTCTCCATTTTGTGGAATTGAACTCAATGAGAAATGTGACTTTGACCCTCAAGTTTGTGATTTAGTTCAAATACCTGAATCATTAATGACTCCTGTTTTGTTACCCAATTTGAGTAACATTTTAGAGTCAGTTTTGATTCCCAACCCTCCTGAACTTGAATCACTAATCTTAGATAGTCACATTCCATCATGGGAAACTGAATGTGGACTTGAGCTTCATTTTCTTGACTTGGACCCAGTTCCTGAATCCATTCCGACTCCTGAACCTTTACTTGACTTCATTCACTTCCCTGAGTCGGTGTTCCTTTCCGAGTCCAAGTCAACCGTTCTATCATTCCATATTCCATTCTGGGACAAGGTAGTTGATAAATTTAACTCAGAAATTATTTTAAAAATTTGGAAATTAGATGGGAGAATGTACATAATAATCTTAAATGCACACATCATTTTTGTGGGTCATATTATTGAAATTTCTGGTGGGTTCCTGAAAACCCAACGTAAAGTTGATTGGGCCATGTTCCGTGGACCAATCCGACCACCACCGGAACCACCACCTTAAAATAATTTTTTTTTACTAACATAGGATTTACTAACATAGAATTTAGAAAATAAATAAAAAAAAATAAATAGAAATAAAGGAGGGATTTTTATGCTTAAAAGAGTTCCCACACTTTCCAAATTCCAATCTTTCTAAATTCCTAGGATTCTCTCTCTTCCCTAGGATTCCATTCACATTCAAAATCTTTGACCTAGGGTTGTAATTAAATCTTTGACCTAGGGATAATTTTGGAAACCTAACTTTTCTCCCTCCTATAAATATTCCTCTACCCCACACTTCAGCCTTCACACGAGAAACTCTCTTCAGATCCCCAATCTCCTCTCAAAAGCGCAGCCTCTGCAATTTTCTTCTCCCCAGATCTCTTTCCTTTGCCGCGTTCCAGCGACTTTGGCTGAGCTTCTGCGGCAATTCTGCAGCATCCTGAGCGCCGCCAGATTCTGTTCTGATCGATCTCGTGTATTTCCAGCAGATCTCGTGCCAGAAGTTTCACCAGAGTTCCCTGCACCCACAACAGAGATCGATTTTATTCCCCCCACGTAATCCGGGGTGGTTCGAATTCACATCTCTTCCTTTTTACTGCTTCGATCTTGATTCATATTATGGCACCTGCAATTTTTGTTGAGAAGGATTTTGGGCGGATTTTGTGTGATGTGAATGGTTATGGGCATGTATTTTTAGAAAGAATTAGAGCTAGGAATTGGTACACATTAGTATACGACAACACTGAGACCGATGCATTTTATTGTCCCGAACTAGTGACAATGTTTTACACGCATCTTGACCAAGCATCGATTGATACACACATGTACCAGTTCACTGTACACATGCCCACTGGAGACTTGTTTATCACGCTTCCTCTTCTTGAGGAAATCACTTCTGTCCCAATCGTCACACAACACAGCGAGCCTCTCCCTTTGATTGATTATATGACTGTTATGGGAGCTCGTTGTACTGAGCAGGATCGTGGGCTCAAAGCCAGTACGATGTTTAGAAATGTTCATTGCGTTGGACGTTGGATCCAATGCAATATTTTAGGGCTTGACCACACATCCTCTTTCAACAGACCAGTGTTGCAAATTATACATGATTTAATGACTCGTCAACACTCGGTTTGTTTGAACAAGGTCATCTTCCATGCACTTATCGCTAACTCTTCACGCACACGAGGTGCCAAATACTCTCACCCCATCCTGATTACACGTTTGTGTAGGACTTTCCTACCAGACAGTATTTTTGATTCATACGATAGAGTATTTGTTGCACCCGAGAGACCTACCAGTGCGTACAATAGTTGTTTGCATGCGGTCTGGACACCTACAGTCCAAACCGAGGATGTTCCGGTAGAGTCCTCATCTGAGGAGAGTTTTGATGCCGAGGATGAACCTGAGTTTTGGAGGCAGGACCTCCCACGTGATACACATGCCTTTATGTCCTCCATCTGGAAGGGCATGAAGAAGATTTTTAGGGGTCAAGTGAGGCTGAGGAAGAAGGTGGAGGAGGAATCATCCAGGTTATCCTCCAGGTTAGATGATATTGAGGCGACGTTGAGGAGGACACAGTCGGCAGGACCCAGTACTACTGAGGGTCCAAAGAGGAGGAGGGAGTGACTTTTTACCTTACCTATTTCATGCATCATTTTTATCTTGCATACATTGAGGACAATGCATGAGATAGGTATGGGGGGGTAGATGCTAACATAGGATCTTTCACTTTCTTTTTAGGATTTTTATTTTCTTTAGGTTTCTTTTTAGATTTTTACCTTGCTTATAGATTTTCCACTTTCTTTTTAGATTTTACCTTTTCTTTTAGAAAAATTAAAAAATAAAAAATAAAAAAATATAAAAAATAAAAAAACTTTTTGAAATAAGAGACAAAGTTTAGATCTATTTTTAAGAAAATTAAGATGTATCTTAGGAATTAAGAAAGCCTTAATTATGATATCTTAAATTTAGTTGAAATAATAGATCTTGTTTGAGATTATAGGCTAAGTAAGTAAAATTGGTGAGATATTTTTATCTTGAATTTTTTGCCTTAGATAATATGCACTTTACACTTACACATTTCTTGGGATGGAGACAAAGACCAAAAATGCCATATAAATAAAAAAAATATATAAATAAAAGATCACTTATTAAGCTGGATAACTATGCCTCAAGAAGCATGGTTACTCACGCCTAACGGTGATCTCACTTATTAAGCTGGATAATTGTGCCTCAAGAAGCATGATTATTCACGCCTAACGGTGATTATAAATAATCCCCTTTAGTTTTGTGGCCTTTTTCACTCGAGTCCTTTAACCCGAGGGATGTTTTCTCATCTGGTGCCCTAGAACCATCTGGTTTGGGAGTCATCGGTCATAGGCTCGCTACATGGGTGAACTAGAAAGCCTAAGAAAACTAAGGGAAGAAGAAAAAAAAAAAGAAAGAAAAATAAATATATAAATAAATGGCTTTATGGTTAGAGTTGAAATCCCAGAAATCTTCACTGTCACGGTGTGCATATTATCTAGGTTTTATGAAAGATAAAATATTCAATCCAATTTTGAATTCTTACCTTAATTGAAGACAAGATCTTGCATAGAGACTCAGTTTAAGGGAGAATGATTATAGGTGGACTTATGACCTAAGATCACTTATATTTTTGCAAAAATAGTTCGTAAACTTGTCTCTTATTCAAAATGCATTTTCAAAACACTAACATTTGTTTTCTTTCTTTATGGATTTTGTGGGTGTAATCAGCTGAAAACCCTCAGTAGACAACACTCCTCCTCTAGGGTAACCTAGAGGTTTAACGGCTTGTTGCACATGCTCAGTGCAATCGCGTCACTTGCGAAAGTGGTGTAATAAAATTGGTAGTTAGGATTTTCTTTTCTTTTCTTTGTTTTGCTCGGGACGAGCAAAAGAATAAGTGTGGGGGTGTGATTGTAACTCAATATTGCATATTTTACCACATAATCCCCATGCATATTACAAATAAATACATGATTTTTACTAATCTTCTCTACATATTTGCAGGTACACACTTAATGAAGAGATAGCCCATTAATCACTTTAATTAGCAATAATTAAAGTGCTTAAATCAAGATTAAGATAAGCCCCAAGATTTCAAATTAGATTCTAGAGAGATCCGCGCAACAAACGAAGAATCCAGAAGGTCCACGTGGCTGAACAAACTCTTAACAACTCATAACAGAAAGCTGTTAGCCAACTGAATTAGTTATGCCGCGCCTTGCCGCGCCCTGGCGGCAGATCTGGGGCCGTTGAGCCCCAGATTTTGCGCCAACAGACTGGGTTCTGGATCCTTCTCTTGGGGGCTATAAATACTTCACTTGGACCTGCGAGCAGAGACTGAATGGAGAAGAGAGGAGAATTCATTAGTTGTTGTAATTTTGTTTAGTTTTTCTCTAGGTTTAGTTCTTTAGATCCCTCTTCTTCTTCCCTAGAATTCATTGTAAAAGAGAGTGATTGTGAGAGAGAGAGCTTGTGTAATCAAGGGTGACACTTGAAGCAACAAGGATTGATCCATTCTCCTTCCTCTACTTGAGCTTGGTTCTAGTTTATGTGCTTTCTTTAATTGCTTTCTTTATTGCTTTCTTTAATTCCTTGCAAATTTACTTCATGCTTTGTTTTACTTCTCTAATGGCTTTTAGCTAATGCCTTCTCCATGTACTAGCTAACCACTAGCCTTGCCATCTTCACTAACTCATGGGTGATTGCTTTTGATCACTTGCAAGTTGGATGGTCTTCTCTTCTCCGATGGGTTAAACCACCCATTCGACAAGTGAGAAAGTAATTAGATCAACACGCGAGACGAAACCTACGCCGATGGAGTGACAACATGAGGCACGCCTTCACTATCACGGAGTTCGGTAAGTATTGGTAAGGTAGTAAGGTAAGCTAGTCATGGAATGCTTCTTCTTTAAGTTTCCTTTTCTTTTCTTGTGAATACCAAATCCACTATTGATTTCTTTTCTGACTTTTCCACCATGAACATAACCACCCTTTCTTTAGTTTCTTTTTCATTTGATTCACTATTTTTATTAACATAGAAGAATTCTCGTTTACATTTCTTCACTACGATTCGTAACGCTTCCATCGCTAGCTCTCCCTGAGAATCGACTCGGTATAGCCTTATGCTATAGCGGAGACAAGAAAGGGTACATAAAATACATTTTTATACTCATAATACGTACACCTTCTTAGTCTAATCACTTGAACTGCATGATGTTTTTCCTAACGAGAGCGGTCTTGTGGATTGGATAGAATTTCTTCAAGAAAACCTTAATGAAACCATCCCAAGAGGTGATAGAGCCGGCTGCTAAACTGTAGAGCCATTTCTTGGTTAAGTCCTTAAGAGCAAATGGGACAAATCTCAACCTACTAGCATCATCTGCAAGGTGTGAGATTTTCATCATTAAGCATACTTCTTCAAATTCTCTTACGAAGAAATAAGCATCTTCGGACTCTAAGCCATGGAATTTAGGGAGTGTATTGATGAACTGTGGCTTAAGCTCAAAGTTGTGTTAACCAACCAATAGAAGTTAGATGCAGGATGGAAGTGATGTTCTAATGGGATAGAACCTATCTTTCAAAGATATCGGTCGATCCATAACCAAATCTAGTGTTCTTTCGAATTTGGGTGGTGATGTGTTTCTAGTTAGCCTAGATGAATTAGGGTCTCTTGACCACACTTGCATACACAAACACAATCACAAACAAGTTCACCAATTGTCAAGAAAAGAAAACAACCAAGCCTAGTCTAAGGTAACCTTGACCTAGACAACTCCTAACTGGTTGATTGTCTATTGGAGGTATAATGTAGACTTTAACCACAAGCTAATCAGCCAAGTCAGGGCAAGATTGGTGGGAGGTTATCCGTCAAAGACGTTCCTTAATTAAGTAACCACCAACCTTCGGGATTTCAGCCCTCAATCCCCTTCCTAGACACTGATTTGGCAGGAGTCAATTTTCAACAACATCCCCCTTAGGATAATCTCCTAGTGAGTTCGAGATGTCCCTAAGGCCAACGTCTATCAGATTTTACTTAGGCTTAGGTTGTGCGTACTTGGAGATGGTTTGTGGGCTAAGGAAAGGTAATGACTTCCCCACCTTATCTTGAATTTGGTTTTTCCCTTAGAGTTAATTGTGCAAAGTGTGCAAGATACAGAAAAGTAACATTCAAAAGCAAAATATTACCCAAGAATGTTTCCTAAACTATATGCTATGCATACGTACCTTGTCTCCAGCTCTCTTCAACAGTAATTGTAAAGTAAACGTAATTAGACAAATGCCTAGAATGCAAGTCTAAACATTTTTTAAGCAATTAACAATCACTCAAATTACTGTTGGATTAAAACAGGGATGGTGGATAACAGATATAGCAAGAATGTAACATACAAAAACTTAATTTTTTTTGCGAGCAATATGTTCGCGATTCGAAATTCATGAAAAACTCCATCGTTGTTGAATCACGTACAAGTTATAAAACCTAAACTTACTAAAATCTTTTTGGCAAAGTGTGTAGTGGTAAGTTATAGGATCGAATCCACAGAGACTTGTTCTTAAAATTTTAGTTATTAAAAATCTCAATCTTATCTTATTCTAGTTGAGAAATCCCTTGAATGAAGGTTGAAATTTTATTTTTTTTAAATAAATGCATAAATAAAAAAAATCTTGTAGAAGAAAGCAAAAGAAAAATAAAAATATGAGGAAAGCAAAAGAAGAAGGAAATACTAACCTTTTTGTGAAGATTTGAATACCCAAAATAAGAAGAAAAAAATTAGTACGAAAGAAGAGGTAGATGAACTAGTGAACTTATTTCTTGTCGTCGCCTTGTTGTCTCCCTCCTCCAAGCGATGCTGAAAACAAAAGAAGTTAATAAAAGAAAAGAGATGACTTCATGAAATAAAATATGAAAGAAAAGAATAGCAATAAAAATAAAGAGAAAATTAAAGAAAAACTTAGACTGAACGCCGCAAGATTGTGAAGAAGAAATCTGAATTTTATTCCATAAGCATTAAATACAAAGCATCTTGACCTCTCCAACTTGCATTACAACGCTCAAAACTTTCTTTCTCTAGCTTTTCAGCCCTCTCTTAGTCCCCCTCATCTCTCAATGAGTACAAGTATTTATAGGAAAAATAATGATAAGGGAGAGTGTGGGGAGATAGGAAGAGTTGGCTAATTTTTGAATTTCAATCTTTCCCTTATCTCCATACTGGATTTATCCAGAATCTGTTCTGCAGCTTGATGACGTATTGAGTGCTGAATATTGCTTAATAGATGATAGAATCCGAAAAAGTGATCAACATAAAAGTTGTAGCCCTTTGAATCTTCTTTCTAGATCATCTTGAATCATCAGATTTGAGATTCAGTAGCAAAAGATACGATTAAAATGCTAAACTGTATTCAGTCTGATTTGATCTGATCTTCAGCTGAACATTTGCCCCAATCCTTGATTTGTTCTAACTAGATCTGGGATTATCCTCAGCTAACCAAATAGATCCAGTTAAATCTGATTTTAACTGGTATTTATTTGATTTAATCCTCTTTCTCTTCATTATTATCTTCTGCAAAATAAATATTTAAGACAAGAAAATTAGCATCATTATTACACGATAAATGTAAGAGTGTAATGAAAAGAATGCAAAATATGTGTACGATCACAATATGTCCTGTAAAAAAGAGTTTTAGTAGTCCAATGGAATTTCAACTTTTGCAACGTAATTTCTTGAAATTCTAATTCCTACTTTCAAGAGTAGGGGCACAGAATTTGCAAGTCTTCTCTTGCAAAGCTTGAATGCTATATCTGAATCTTCAAGTCCCTGAAACAACACACAAAACTTGTTAGAAAACAAATACACCGTTCCCTCCCCGGCAACGGCGCCAAAAATTAATTGCTAAAATGAAAGAACAATCAAAGAGTTGAAGAATTTACCGTGTAGCTTGTGGCTAACGGGTCGTGTCCACGAGGAGGAATGCGATGAAGCTTTTCGGTGATTCGTTTAAAAATAAAGAATTGTGTTCGGTTTTTAATGGAAAAAGAGAATGGAAAGAAAGAGATGATTAAAAGAGAAATTGCAACTTTAGAGACGACTTTGGAGAAGGTGATTTAAAAAGCTCAAAAATTATTTTGTTGATTATAATGAGGAAGAAAATCTGGGCTCACTATCTCACTACTCAATCGTTCATTCTTCTATTGAAATCCTAAGTGCCTCAAATTGATCATAGGAAAAACTTATAGTTGATTTTTAGAAAGTTTGAAATAAAACACATAAGATGGTTGGAAGAGTTCACTCTTTTCTTTGAAAAATCATTTAGAATCGAATGTTAAATCATCAAGCGTGAAGAAGTAAGAATGAAGTAAAAACAGTTCAAGAAACGTTCATGAAAGAAGTAAGAGTTTAACAGTCCAAACCCATCCTCATGTGCCTTCAAAAACACTTTCAAGAAGAAAAGCTTTAAGTAAGGCATGCAAATGATTCATTGGATATTTTTCTTTAAAACCAGAAGAGAAGAAGAACTAGAGAGTTACAATAGTGAGCCCAAAAAATTGTTTTAGTTACTCATGAAAAACAAAGAAGAAAGCAAATAAATAATGCAAGACATAACGTAATACGAATGGAAGAAAAAGCAGCTCGATTCTTGTATTGATGTCACTTCAATCTTCAAGTACAAGCACTCAATTCCTCTCTCTCACAAGTATGTGTACTGAACTACAAATTGAAAAGCAAGAATACAACTTTTGCACTATCTAATAAAGAGCCTAAATCCTTAGAAAATAAACACAAATTTTAATCCTAGTCTTCGCTCTATTTTGCTCTGCTGAAACAGGTATTTATAGGGAAAAACCAAAAGGGGGGAATCCCGGGAAGATTGGGGGAGCAAACGCTCCCCCAACTGATACTACTTGGCTGCGAAAACGCGGCTAGGGCCGCATTTCTACGGCCCTAGTGCCAAGTGGCCACACCCAATTGGTGGTTTTCCCCTAGTTTGGTGATTCTCCTGTATCTTCTTCTGGTTCTCTCGTTTCTGCTCCAGGATTTGACGAAACAGCCTTTGATTGTTGGCTTCAACCGGTTGATTCAGGGAGAAATCTTCTCAACCGGTTTTCAACCTTTCTGAAATGCCAAGATTTAGCCCTGATTCCTTGATTTCGAATTTATTCTGAATTAAGTCAGAATTTGGTGGGCTTTTGGGCTTGTTTCTCTTTCCTTTCTTTTAGCAATTGGGCCTATATTTAACAAAGAAAAAGAAGACTTATTAATAGGATTTATTAGCTAAAAAGTATGGTAAGGTGACAATGCATATGCAAAATATGTGACTGATCAAGCTCCTTGGTACTTCTCCTACACACAAGAACAAAGAAAAATCTTTAGTATGGAACAATAAAGCCATTCCCTCCACGGTAACGGCGCCAAAATTTGATCAGCAAAAAGCAAGCATAAAAATTTGTAAAGGAATGTGGGTCGATGTTACTACTTTTGCGATTCTTCTATAGTAGCAAAGTGATTCTACGGGTCGTATCCACAAGGAGGGAGAACGATGAAAACTTGATGCGGCTTCGTTGTTCAAGAAAAGAGAAAGTTCTTTGTTTCAAATAAAGAATTTGAAAATGAAAACAAGTTGGTTTCAAAGATTGTTTTAGAATGATTTGGTGGTTTGGAAAAGTGATTTTTTTCAGATGGTAAAAATGCATGACCAACTTTCTACTAAGTGCTCCCACTAATCTCTAACTTCTTGAAGATGTAGCCTCACGATAGATTATAGGGAAGCATAACCCTTATGCATAGGAACTATTCATGTGAAGATCGAGTGAAAGTTCTTCCTTTAACTTAGCTTTACACGGCAAAAACTCGGGCATTCCCTTATCAAGATCCAATAGAAGGCGAGAATAAGAGAAGACACAAGTGCACTAATGGTATCGGCAAAATTAAAAGGAAAATCTATACTTACAAAGACAAGCAAAGTTTATAGATCATCAAAAACCCGTTAAGCATAAAATATAGGAGAGCTAATACTTATAGGTAAGTTAGAGTTAGAACCCTCGTCTTAAAATGTCATAGCTCTCGTTTGCACAAGGCTTGTTTGACACTATTGACTCATTTAGGTTATCAATCAAGTTGTTAGAGATTAGTGGGTTAGTAGTTAGTTAGCCATGCAATGAAAGACTTAGTTAGACACGATAGTAAAAGAAACAACAAGAGTTAAGTGCTAAAAAGAAAAGAAGTTACACAACAACAAGTAAGTAAAAGCAAATAAAAAAACACCAAGTAATTGGAAAGAAGAAAGAGCAGTAGTTACTTGTATTAGATTGCCACCTTCAAATACAAGTTTTACACACTCTCTCTCTTTCACTGTAATGGCTAAAATAAAACTAGAAGAAGAAGGAACTACAACATCTACAACTCCTAGAATAAGATAATAATAACTCCTAAACTCTAGATTTGCCCTCTTCAGAACCCCAAGGGGATTTTTATGGGCACCAGGGGAAAGGGGGACAACTCTTGGCCCCAAGCCCGGGCGCGGCCACGCCGTACGGCCGCGTTTCCACGGCCCTGCAAGGGCGGCGCGCGCCCGGCCTCCTGCTGCGTCTGGTCTTGTCTGTCCCCTATCAGGTGGGTTTTCTGGTTTATGGATTTGATGCCATGGGCTGACAAAATCTCTTCTCTAAGGTCAATGGCTACTTGGTAGGCCTTTAATCACCCATTAAATGGTGATTTAGGGTCTTCTTCTACATTTGCACACCATGGACCTAGGATCAAGCAAGCAAAGCTTTATTAGCAGAATTTTATATCAAATAAATATGCGGATGTGATAAAAATTATGCAAAATTAGAGACTAATCAGCCACAACGGATCGGATCTGAACCGTTAATCTTGATTCGCAGCACCCACCTCGCGCGTCATGCTTCTTCAAAAAGTGACGGTTACCGGACAAACGCTACAGCAGATGAGACGCATATTTAAAACTCTGCCAGCCTTTAGAGGCACACCACAAAAGATAAAAACTGAAGCGACATATACACTCCGAGCCCATGCTCAAGGGGTATGTTTCCCTCCTTTTCCCTCGAAGCCACCGGGCACACGTAACTCCCGGGGGCAAGTTCCCGAACTCCTTCCAAGGTAGGAAGCATGGGGGCATTTGTAGTGGTCGGTTTTCAACCTCCCCGAGATCTCGACGCGTGGCCGTTTAGCCCCATGTTGATCACGCAACACGTGTCCTTATCCAAATCTCCAGAAGAGTCCTGATCCTATTCAAACTTCGAACAGATCAAACAGTTAGAAGAACAAGTATATAGTCGGTTATGAGCACCCTTACTTCAAGCCAAATTTGCATTTGAATCCAGTGGTTACGCCTCAGGAATTGATTAACCACATTGACAGTTGGACGAAGGCCATTGGATAAAGACAACCACTTCCTTTTCAATTCAAACAAGGGCATACGGGTCTAACCGCCTTCATGATAAGCAGTTAAGAGAAGATAAGATGTTCTGTTATATGAGAATCCTGTAATCTTATCCAAAAACAGCCACCTGTATAAATAGAGAACCCCTCCAGCGAGAGGGGAGACTATTAATTAATCCTATAAATCCTAGTATTAGAGATAAGACGGTCATCATTGTAAGCGTCCTCAAATTATAGTGAATCTCTTTTTCTCTGTGGTTTTTCCCTTTCGAGTTTCCACTAAATCTCTGCATCTTCTCTGGTTTGATCTCTACAATTTATTTTTTAATTCAAATTGGTGCATGGATGACCCCTACCCACCCAACTCTCTTTTTTTGCCATCTTGTCGATCGATTTTTATCGCCAACAGAACTGTTTACTAGTTTAAATGCATGTGCATTTGTAGGTGCAGAAAGCATTAATAAAATCACTATATAGACGTTCTGATTCTTATTTAGGAAATTCCTTCATTAACGAGGGCTTGGCAAAAAAAAAAAAAAAAAAAAACAATGGGAAGGAAGAAGGAAGTAAGAAGAAAGGAAAAGCGTAAAATTTAATTTCATTAAAAAGGAGGAAATGAATAAATACATAAACGTAATAAAAGCTCCAGTAAAGGTTTTACTACAAGAAGTTAAAAAAAAAAAAAAAGAAGGGGTTTTTCCCCCTCCCTGTATCGGCGTTTAACGTTCTTTTCGCCCAAAAGAGTCAAGCCCAAGAGAACAGCGGTGGAAATTTCCAACCCACGAGCTCTTCTTCTTATACTCTCCAAAGTTCCAATCTTTGTGTACAGCGCACGAACACTCTCCCTTCTGGTGAGTTTTTGGTTAGATTGATTTAAATCAGTTATCTTTTTTATTATTTCTTTGGTGTACAGTCGAGTAATGGACCTGGGTGTTGTGTGTTTTTTACTTTGGTTATTCCTATTATTTGAGCTAAATTTTATTTGTATGTCTATTGTGTTAATTGGCATTTTAGGAAAACAATGGATGAATTAGAGTTTGGTTGGGACAAATAATGTCTTCTGATGATCAAGTGAACCTAGCTTTTTATTATAGTTGGATAGATTATTGTACTTATAGTTCACTATTCGTTTGATCTGAAGGAATGTTATCTCAAGCTGTAGTTTTATATTTGCTTATAATTTTGTTCTTATTTTTTTTAATCTGTTGGTGATTATTAATAAAGTTCATGCTTGCTCTTGTATCTCATATTTCTTCTTCTTCTTTTTTTATTACCTTTTGTTTTATCACATCTGGGTTACGTAAAATCTTCCTCTGTTTGAGCATGTGAGTCCAACAGCCTAGATGAAGATGGTTGTGATGAGGAATTATGATGAGGGAGAATCCTAGTTATAGGAAACTTCTTTTATCTGATGAAAATGAGTAGTTGACTTGAGAAAATCTATTTCTAAATTTATTGTTCTTGTTTGCTTTGAAAATTTGCAACACAACTTTAAAACATAACTATTGTTGCCAAACTTTTGCAATTGATATGAGTTTGCTTTCATTTTTATTTTTCCTTTGGGGTTACCTTATTGCAGAATTTGGTTGCTGGGTCAATTATAGTTTAAAGGTTAGTGTGTATTTTACCATGATTTGAGGTATCTTTGTTTATTTTTTGTTGTTTTATGTAGACTTGTGGTTCCTCTTATACGTCTTATTCATCAATATATTTAAGTTTGTCAAGAGACACTAATATTTTCTTCAAATTTTGCTGCGATAGAACCTTGATTTTAAAAAGAAGGGAGTTCTACAACAGTACTTTTGCTTGGTTGGGATCCGCCGTCTTGGTTACTCTTGTAAAAAATTTAGTTCTATTTGCTCAAAAAATAGGTAACTGGACACTAGAGAAAACCCTGCTTGATAACAGTTTCATAAAATACCTAGGATTTGCCCCCTGCGATCTTTCAATGCTTAATTTGTTACTCAAATTCTGATGGGCCATTTGTAATTGAATTGTTTCCAATCAGCATCAGTATATGCCCTTTACTCTCTTTGTGACCTTATATGAAAATTCTTTGTAATTTGATTATATAAATTGTATATTGACATGTAAAAGTTTTTTTTTCCTTGTTAGTTATTTTCAAATTTAAAAACAATATTTCTGCTTTGGGTTTCTTGTTTGCTTAACTTTGGGAGTTATCGAACCATTGCTTTTTCTTGATATCTTCCTTGATAAGCCTTCGAGAATTCGGCCTTTTTCTTTTGTGTTTCGAATTGGCATATTGAGATTTTTCATCTATGTTTGCTCTTTGGCCCGTATTTTGTGCCTGTAGATGATGAGTGATCTACTTCTGCAGTTCTACTCACTATTTAAAATTTGTCACGTGCTTAAATTTTCCCCCCCTTGGTCTCTCAATATTTGTATTTCGAGTATGAGTTTATGTTAAATTTTTTTTCTTCTCTTGTTGCTAAACTTTTTTTAATTGTCTGATCTCCACTTCATTTCCAATTGGCACCAGTTGCATAGTATTTATTGTCTATGTATTGAAGTTCTTTCTCTTTCAGGTAATCCTAGTGAAAGTATCTGCCCAATGTTGCTTTATTATTATTGTTTCTTTTTATTATGTGCTATTGTAAATCGAAGTCCTCAAACTCCAGATGGAGTTTGCTGACTGGAAATGGTCATGTTCCAGCTAGAAATTTTAGGTCTGTCATTACCAATATGTACAAAACACTTTGTAAGTAAAATTCAAAGACATTGGACATTCGAAGAACACCCTGCGCCCCCACACACCCCTAAGAGGCATGGACACAGACACGAGACACGGGTACAACATGGACAGGAGACATGACAATTTCTTAAAAAGTAGGACATGATGACACGGGACATTACAATAGGATATGTATATAAATAAAAATAAGAGTGCATAAATATGCATGCATATTCATGTCTCTACATCCAAAAGTTCATATACATAGTTCAATGTGTCTAACTTCTTATATTGAAATACTTTAAACTTATAGTTTTATACAAGTTAATATATTGATAGAAATTTTGTTTCACTAAAGTATAGTCTTTGATACATACTGGAAAGTAAATAAATATCTCAAATATGTAATGTGAATGAAAAAGTGTAAGAAAAATGTAAAACATGTGTCCAATAAGTGTCCACCAAGTTTCTTAACTTAAAAAATTGTGTGAGATTGAGGATAATTATGAGAAGTGTCCGAGCAGTGTCGGTGTCCGATACGGATACAATTTCATAATAGAAGTTCCGATGCTCACCCACCCTACGTGCACACACCAAAAGAAAATTTTCATCACCTTATAGGATAAAACCTAGCTTTGTGTATAGAATGGTTTAAATAGTAGGTCTGCATATGAGCATCTATATATGTTCCACCCGACACATTACCCTGAAATTTAAATTAAATTTAAGAGAGATACTCTTAGGGGATAGTATTTCGTATTATCCCACTGGGTATCTCCTTTTTCTTCATATACATCATTATACTGCTTTCAGCCAGGCTGAATATTACAAGTTTGCATGCACAATATACCTTTCTTAATATACATTCTATTGAGCTAAACTCTACATATATTTTTCTCACATCAACACTAAATAATGCATGTGCTCAAATGCAGAAGTAGATTCTTATACTAAAAAATAAATAAATTTGTAAATGCATCACAAGTGTCTAAAACACTAGTAGTTGAGAACTGGCAGACCTGAATTTGTTCTAAAATTTCCCTTTGATTCTTGCAGTTAATCTGACCAATGGGTGAAGTTGGTACTTTGATCGCAAAGGATGTCACTGAAGTGGACCTAACCTCTTTTTCTGAACATTTTAGTTTAAATGCTTCGGTTTCAATTTTTAATATTCTAAGTATTTGCTATTTACAATCTTCCAGTTGATTGGTAAAACTCCTTTGGTGTATCTCAACAATGTTGTGAGTGGTTGCAAGGCTCGTATTGCTGCCAAGCTTGAAATGATGGAGCCCTGTTCCAGTGTTAAAGACAGGTGTTATTTCTTAATCATCTAAACAAAATTTCTTTTTTCATTCTACTGCAATCGTTTCTTTATGTCGCAATACAACTTTTCTCCACAGGATTGGATATAGCATGATAACTGATGCAGAGGAAAAAGGCCTTATCACTCCTGGGCAGGTAAGAAACTCGGTTTCACATATAACTATGTATGTATTTGTGTGTGTGTGTGTGTGTGTGTGTGTGTGTGTGTTAGCTTGTACATCTATCTCGAAAAGGGAGAGAAACAAAAAAGTAATGAGCTGTATATTTCAAAATGACCAAGACTTGCAACTTCTAATATTAACCGTCATTGCAACAAAGTTCTTATTTATTCATTGTTAACAACTCATCAAATGCTTTCCTAACTATTTTCCTAATATTATCTTAATTATATAAAAAATATCATTTTACACTTGTTTTTCCTTAGCCAAATGATGCACTGAATGAGTTACTCTCAAACAGCATATTATTCGATAACTTACTGAATAAGGTAGAAATGTCAAATTTATGTAAACTTTTTGCAAGCTACTCACAACTTAATTGTAGTACAAAATTAAAAAAAATTATAAACTATTTGTATAATACATATTTTTGTAGATTATTGAAGTAATCTGTGTTGTGCCCCTTATCTTTAATTGATGTTGCCCTCGTCTTGCCCTTACTTCCAATTTTGCGGGGGCTACGAGCATAAATTTCTAAACTCTTTGATACTTGTATGCTGTTTATTCTAGGGTCACTTTAGGAGTGCAATTCCATTTAACCTCTAGGTTATGTTGTGCCATATAAACACTTTCCTACTCTCTTTGATGCACCGATTCTTGGAAATAGGTCATGTACCTGTATCAGATACATGTCCGATGCGATACTTGTTGGATACTTGTTGAATTCTTGTTGGATACTTTGAATAAATTCGCTTAAAACAACGATAAGATGCGTTCGTAATACTTCATAGGTCCTCCAGGGTTCACAACAAGTAAAATCGATCAATCTTCCATCTAATGAACTTATAAGTGAAATAAGTTAGTGGAATGATTTTATGTCACACCCCAAGATTTAATGTGGTTAAATCTCGGGTGTGGTTTGGTGTGGTTGAACATTAATAACCCAAAACATGTATTCCTTCTATGAAATCAAGATCGTAAAAAGAGCATTCTTTTATTAGATTCATCTGTTTTCTATAATGTTGCAACAATAATTACTCAAACACATAATAGATTCAAAAACTCTTACATATATCTGTGTAGCAAGCCATCAACATGATTCTCTAGTAACTCATATAGTTTAGGATTTATCAACAATATCTCCAAAAAACTATAATATCCTTACTTACTAGTAGTTCATAGTCCTTACATATTTCCAAAATCCAACTACATATTGAGTTCAACATTACACCATATTATTATAGCTCAGTTTCCATATATGTACATATTCTAATACCAAACAAGTAATACACATTAGTCCTTTTTGCGACACATAGCACCTATATACATATATGCATACAAAACATTAACTTATATAGATATATGATATATGCAGCAAAATCCTACAGACTAGTTCTCAGAAAGTGCCCCTCCCAATGCACACGAACCGCATGCCAACCTATTCTGAAAAACATAAAGGGTGATTGGGATGAGTCACCACTCAGTAAACAAAACCCATCCAACCCAGGAGTCCAAATTTCAAGCAAGGAAAATCATATATGTGTGTGTGTGTGTGTCATTCCGGAAGGATTCGAGCCCGAATCCTTCCCACTCAAATACCAACATTCAACATTAGAATACAAGATCCATCTATATTATTTCAAGTATCTATAAACTAAAAATTAAGTATTTTGAATATTTTTTGTACATACATCAAGTAAGGGAAAACGGACGGCTAAAATAGTGAGTTGGTTAGTGTAACGGTGTAGAACATTTGAAACTTAACAAAAATTGGTTTGTAGGGGTTTTTAAATGTTTAGATTATAACGAAATGGCCGGATTGAGAATTTGTATGTCTAAAAATATAGATCTAACCAACTCACTACTTTCGGCCATCCATTTTGCGCTGCTTGATGGATGGGTAAAAAGTATTCAAAACACTTAATTTTTAATTTATAGATACTTGAAATAATATTGATTGATTTCAACGGAGTGGATCTTGTATTCGAATGTCAGAGGGTTGAATTTGAGTGAGAAGGATTCAGGCTCAAATCCTTTTAGAAGGACAAAAGTCTCTCTCTTTATGACTTGTCATTCTGGAAAGATTCGAGACAGAATCATTCACACTCAAATAGAACCCTACGACATCCGAATGCAAGATCCATTCCATTGAAGTTGATCTACATTATTTAGATAACTAAAAATCATGTATTTTGAATACTTTTTGCCCATTCATCAAGTAGGCACAAAATGGACAGTCAAAAATAGCTTATTGCTTAGATCTACATCTTCAGACATACAAATTCTTGACCCGACCATTTTATAATGATCTAAAGACTTAAAAACCTTCACACCAATTTTTGTTAGATTTCAAATATGCTACACCGTTAAACTAAGCAACTCATTATTTCGGCTGTCTATTTTGCACCTATTTGATGGATGGGCAAAAAGTATTCAAATTCATGATTTTTGGTTTTTAGTTACTTGAAATAATATAGATCAACTTCAACGGAGTGGATCTTGCATTTGGATGTTGTATGGTTGTAGTATTGAGTGGGAAGGATTCAACCTCGAATCCTTCTGGAATGACACAAGTCTATATATATTGCGTAGAGATTTTCTGACACGATTGATCGAGCGGTTAATTTCGCATCACGGGGAATAAAAGTAATGCAGAGATTCACACACAGAGAACAAGCAAAGACACGTAATTTTTTTGTGGAAACTCAATTTATGAAAACCATAGGGGGGAGAGAATTCATTATTTTCAAGAAGTTACAGTGAACTCAGTAGAGCTATATTTTGTTTACAATTTCTGGTTTTCAGTCTAGTATGACTTGAACTGGCCTGGATCAGCTTGGATTAGCTTGACCTCCTTTTGGTTCAGATCTCAATGTATAAATACCCTGAGAGTTTTAATTGGTAGTGTGGATCTCCATAATTGCATGATTTGAACGTTTGGAATTTCTTCATAGCTGTTCGGATTATGTCTTTGATTGTGGGGAGCGATTCCTGCTGTCTTTTGTAACCGTCTGCGCTAGAGTAAAAGCTATTGCAATATTCAAAATATGGGATGATCTGGAGACATAACTGACTCTATGAATTAAGAGAGTACTGCTTGCTGAATTGATGACGAAGATCAGTGAGCTCGGTTGTTGTAGCTGTCTTGCTTGGAGCGGGAAGAATCAGCCTCTGGGTGGTGGTGTCCTCGAAAGAAGTGACATCGGGAACTGTTGAGCGGTGCTTGGGAAGGTGTTCAGAGTATGAGAGTTCTCGGGGCAGAGGAATCCTCGGAAGGAGTGACCTCGGGAACTCCTAAGTGGCGCTTCGGGAAGATACTTTGCTGGCATATTTTGTCGTCTGTCTCGGGCGGTCCTCGGGGTGGGAAACGTGTCGCGATTCTGGTGTAGATAAAAATTTGACCACTACATATGTTCCCTCCGCTTCCTCCTTTGAGTTTTAGGGAGGACTGGAGCGGACTAATTTCTCTTATTGCTTGGAAGTTGTGGCGTCCTTTGTGTTTTGAAGGGAAGCGGTCAAGATGCTTTTCATACTTTGAGCTTTTCTGGAAGTTAGAGCGGGTGAGGACAATTCGCAAATTAATGATCGAGATCCTTGCGTCATAATGACTGAGATCGTGTGGCAGAGGCGGATCATATCTGGCTGATTTGACACACCAAAAAAATTCAAGAACAAACTGACTCTTCGGATGTGGTTGAGAATTTGAATAGGAGGCGTTTTGGTTCTTCCATCTATAAATATGGTGGATCTTGGAAGAAGTCTACTCATCTTCTTAAGAGTTCCTTTCTCCCAAACTTCTTGTTCTGGCCAGTAACGATGTCGTTCTTCTTCATCCGGTGGAGGAAAAAGAGGGAGAGGATGGAGATGGTGGAGACGGCTTGCGCAACACATCAGTCTCTGCGATGATCTTATGCAACATATCAATTTTTGCGACAAGGTCCTGCTGCCAGGGAAGATCGGGAGGGCTTAAGCTTTGACTTGATTTGCTCATCGATGCTCGATCGGGCCAAATTAAGCTCTTAGCTTGGTGTTATGAGATTTCCTTTCCTGGTGGTGGATGTAGTAGAAGGGGGGATTGTCCAAGACGGTAGCGGAGGTGGATCCAGTTCTATCACCGTCTTTCGCTTCTTGCAGTCTTCACTCTTAGCCGAATCCCGTTGGCTTCTCTCCCTTAGATATTGTTCTCTTAAGGCGAGGCATGGGAAGGAAGCACGGGGGGATGCCTTAGAATACCACCGATGAAGCAGTCCTCCTCCTGGAGTTTTGATCTCTTGCTTGGGATGGAAAGTCAATTATATGATACCATCGCTGTCTTGTACGCCCTGGAGTTTGTCTGTTACCTTGGAGGCGTGTTCTAGTCGGAAATGCGGAGGAGGTTCCTCATCTAGAGAATCTGTTATTTTGCAAAGGAACCTCCCTGGGCTTCCCTCGAAGTCTGTAGAAGATGGCGTGAATAATAGGACCGCACCTGTGTGAAGCGTTCCCCGACTGGCGAATCTTTGTTTGCTTCATCATCGGAAACTTTTTCAACAAGTCTGGCCGAGCAGGAATGAGTTATCTGTATTTCTTTTCAAAAAAGCAAACACAAATATCTGATAGATTTTGTATTACTTTTGTTAGATATAACCAAGTGTATATTTGAATGGATGTAATCAGAAAACTTTATAATAAAAGCAATAATTTTGAAATGGAAGTGTTGTTTGGATCTTGCCTGGTTTATTTTGTCATTACTTTTGTTTTGGATTGGATGTTTGCTCGGAGAGTTTGCTTTGACCCCGAGGTGTATCGTATTAGCTTGGCGTGTCATTCTCGAGTGGGTGTTAGTCCCACAATGGTACTTGCAAATTTTCATTCCTGAGTGGGAAAAATCCTAGCGACGAGTTTGAGCCTTCGAGAGGGGGAAATCTCTATAACGGGGTTAGGTTCGATTTACTTTCGAGTGGGGAAAATCCTATCAACGGAGCTGCGAAGCTGGGACTCTAGGAGGAGAAAATTCCTGCAGCAAAGTCTGGTATCCTAGTGGGGAAATTCCACATCGGAATGTCTTGGCGGTATGTGGAGTCTGTGTCGCCGCCTCCGAGTGGGGGGGATCCCATCTCGAGACAAGTAATGGAAGTAATTAAGATGCGTATACAAGCATGCAATGAAACATAAAATAAAATATTAGATGCGAATGTGGGCAAATATGGTTGTATGAGCTTAGCTAATGGATTTATGAAACTAATACGTCGAGGAATAATCCAAATAAGGAAACCCTCATAGATATACCTTATATCTCATGAAACACTGACCGAGCATATACAACCTGAGTTACCCATATCGATCAAGCACATTCAAACTTTGAAATCATACCTCATACCTGAAGCTTCTGTTCTCGGGAGATCACACCTATTGATCGGGGTAAAACTGCGCACAAAAGTGTATGGTTTGAAATCAATATTTAAAGTGTGTATGCTTTGGCTTCCTCGATACTTCCGTTATAGCATAGAGGCTAAAACGAGTCGAATCCACAAGGACGGGAGGCGATAAAAGCTTTACCGGTTGATTCACGTGTATGTTAAAAGTTCTTCAAAGTTTTAAAGAATCAAAAGAAAAGAAAGCAAAGAATGAAAAGAGAGGTACAGTGAAATACAAAGAAGTGGGAAATATTGAAAATAATGTATTTGTGGTTTTTGTTGTATTTCTAAAACAAAGTGAAAATGAAAGAAAACTCATGACACTAACTACTAATGATTCCACCAACATGCTAACCTCTTAGTGATAGTTGCCTCACATGTATCATTGGCCATCACTAGTTCTTGGTTCAAGAGCGATTCAAAGTATGACCCATATGTAACTCATCACAACTCAACTCATCAAACAAGTGCAAGCTACACTTAAACCATCAATACTATAGAAAAGTAAGCATGGAGTAAAGTAATGTTAGCTTGTTAGTGGTTAGAAAGTTAGAGTGTTAGATCCATCATCATGAGCCATTAACGGCTCTTGCAAGAGCAAGGCCAAACCGAGGCTATTAGATTCATGTGGATTATCAAATAAGAAGTTAGCAAGTTAGTGGTTAGTAGTTAGTGACCATGAGAGAAAAGTTAGCTACACATGTAAAAGAGATTTAGAGAAAAGAAAACATAGAGAGGTAAAGAGAGCACCTTTCATAGATTGTCACCTTCTATTACAAGCACTCTTGCATTCCAAGCATATACCACTCTCTCTATTACAAGATCTACAAAATGGAAAATACAATGGAAGAAGAAGAACTAACCTAAACTAAACTATCATAAATTACAACATGGAATGAAAACTACTCCTAACTCTGTATATCTTTGTTTTGAAACCTCAGGGGGGTATTTATAGCCACCAGGGAAGAGGGGGGCCAGGGGACAGGCCCTGGCCCAAAACGCGGCTGGGGCTGCGTTTCCGCGGCCATACTAGGGCCGTGCGCGCGACGCTTAGAGCCGCGCGCGGTTCCGTCTGTCCCTATCAGGCCCTATGCCCGGTTTCTTCTTTGCAGCCCCTGGTTTTTACAGAATCAGCTCTCTAGGTCAATGACTATCTTTAATAAGCTTTTAATCACTAATTAAATTGTGATTTAGGGTCTTCTTCTTCATTGCACACCATGGACATATAATCAAGCAAGCAAAGCTTTATTAGCAGAATTTAATATGAAATTAATGTGAAAATGTGATACAAATTATGCAAAATTAGAGACTAATCACACCCCACACTTATCTTTTGCTCGTCCCGAGCAAAACAAAAAACTAAGGAATTATTACACCACTTTCGCAGGTGACGCGATTGCACTGAGCATGTGCAACAAGCCGTTAAACCTCTAAGTTTCCCCTAGAGGAGGAGTTTTGTCTCCTGAGGATTTTCAGCGAATTACACCCACAAAATCCATAAAGAAAGAAATCAAATGTTATTATTTTGAAAACACTTTTTGAAATAGAGAAAAGTGTTGAAGTATTTTTGTGAAAATATAAGTGATCCAAGGTCATAGGTTAACCAGAAATTGTTCTTTCTTAAACTAAGTCAAAATGTAAAAAAATCTTGTTATAAGTTAAATGTAAGAATTTAAAATTGAATTGACTCTTTGATCTTTCATAAAATTCTTAGAAAATATGCACTTTGTGAACTGTGAAGATTTTTGGGATATCGACTCTAACTTTCATGCCATTTATTTATATTATTATTATATTTTTTCTGTTTTTTCTTTTTTTTCTTCCCTTACTTTTCTTAGGCTTTCTTATTTACCCGGGTAGTGAGTCTTTAGCTGATGAATCCCAAACCAGATGGTCTTAGGGCACCAGATGAGAAAACATCCCTCGGACTTAAGGACTCGAGTAAACAAGGCCACAAAATTAAAGGGGATTATTTTGTTTTTGTCCACCGTTTTAGGTATGAATAATCATGCTTCCTGAGATATAATTACCCAAGTTCAATAAGTGGTTTTTATTTATCATAATTTTTTAATATATAATTTTTATGGCATTAGTGTTTGTTTCAATCCCAAAATTGTGTAAGTGTCAAGTGCATAAATCTAAGACAAAAAATTCAAGATCAAATTATCTTTTCAATCTTACTTTCTTATCTTAAAATTTAAACAAGATCTATTATTTTGGCTTGGTTTAAAATTTCATAATTTTAGGTCTTCCTAATTCCTAAGATAATCTTAATTTTCTTAAAAATAAATCAAAACTATTTTTCTTGTTTCAAAAAGTTTTGTAAAAAGAAAAGAAAAAGAGTAATTTTTTTTATAAAAAGAAGTATAAAAGAAAGAAAATGTAAAACTAACTATGTTAGTAAACCCTTCCCCATACTTATCTCACGCATTGTCCTCAATGCATCGTGAATGTGTATAAACATGAAACAAATGGAGAGGGAAGGAAGATAAGATTACCTCATGGTGGTGGTTCCGGTGGTGGTCTGACTGGACCCAATAAAAGAATGATTGATTGAATGGTCTTATTAAAAATTTTATCCCCATCTAATTTCAAATTTTCAAAAATAATTATTGAGTCATTTTCTTCAACATTCTTGTCCAACAATGAAGTGTGATTTTGAGAGATGATTGATTTGGACTCAAATGGAACAGGAACAAAAACTCGGGAAGTTGACTCAGATCAAGTCGAGGGTCAACAATGAGAGTCGAAATTGGTTCAAAAATAGGGTCTAGACCAAAGAATTGATGTTCACACACTGTCCCCATTAATGAAGTGTGATCATAAAAGATTGGTGATTCCATTTCACGGTGTACTGGTAAAGGATTCAATGTTGACTCTGGAATAGAGAAAAAAATCTGATAAAGATACCGGGGTCATTATTGAATCAAAAAGTGAAAAGGAATCGCCAACTTAAGGTTCAGGATCACTGTCAGGTTCGATTTCAATTTCAGGAAAGGGATAACTTGCCAGAATGTCCAGGCGACTTTCATAACTTGGAGTGTGATCAAGTTCAAATGTGTGTTCTGAAATTGAATCTAGATTCCCAAAATGACATGATTCTTAGGTCCAATCAGTAGAGTTAGGGATATAAGGATCGGTCAAAGGTTGACAAGAAAGACTTTTCTCGCTCTCATTGATCAATTCGCTCATAAGTGAGTCTAACCTACTGATAGGCCGGGTAATAGAATTTGGATTTGGAATCATGTCTTCCATACTCTTTGCGATTGGTTCTTCGTGAAAAGATGAGTATGGAAGTCGATTTTGGAAATTATGGTGAAATTGTGAGTCCATTGGATTTTGTGATTGCTGTTCGGACTCACGCAAGGGTTCTATACTCAAGTCCAGTATTGATGGTTGTTCATTTTGAATAGGTGATACTAGAAAAGATGAGTAGGACTCTTGAAAATGTGGTTGAGATGATGAGTCCAACATGTTTTGCATTCTTTCACAAAAGACTTCCAAACGCTTTTCTACCTCAGATTCTTCTTCAATTGGATGCTCTAGAAAAGGAGTATGTGGAGTTTGATGTGGGAAGGATTATGAATTGAGCAAATTTTGCATTTGTTGTAGGGACTCTTCTATATTTCTTTCCAAATCAGATTTTTCTTCGGGTGGTGGAACAGGAAAAGGAGTATATGAACCAAAATTGGGGAATAAACTTTGTAAAAATTATGGATAAGGCGGTTGAAAATTTGACTCGGGAGAGGTGAATCCCCATGAACTCTATGAAGAGTTGAAATTATTTTGAAAATTATGGTCATAATAATAGGGGTACGGGTCATATTGATTCGGATAATCCCAATCCGGCATAAATGGTTGGTTCATGTTGTACATAGCCGGGTTAAAGTTATCCGAGTCAAATGAGGTCTGGGTGAAATATGGATTCATATTATAATTGAAAGAATTGTTGTTATTAAAATCCATATCACAATTTTCAAAAAAAGAAAAACAAACAACCAACAAAGAAAAAGAAAAAGAAAACAAGCCTATGCTAGGTTTACTTAGACCTAGACGACTCCTAACTGGTTAGACTGTCCACGGGGGATATTGTCGGAAGCTGACCACGAGTTAATCGGCCAGGTAGGGGCAAAACCAGTGGGAGGTATCCGTGCCAGAGCAACGGGCCTAATTATGCCAAACCACTGTTCTTCGAGGTTTCGCTTCTTAATCCCCAACCTTAGACACCGATTTAGCAAGAGTCAAATTCTAACAACTTCCCTTGTAGGTCAATCTCTTAAATGAGTCTGAGATGTCCCTAGGGGCCAACGTCTAGCAAATTTTATTAAGGCTTGGGTTATGTGAGTGGGGAGGTGATTTTGGGCCAAGGGAGGGTAATGACTTCCCCACCTTATGTTTTGGGTTTTGCCCTTAAGTTTAATTTGTGCAAGTGTGCAATATAGATAAGATGAGCACAAAAAAGCGAGTAAATCACTGAAGTGTTTGTGATGGGGACATCACACCAGTACTAATTATCTTTTTATGCCTTAGTTTATTTTTGAGTTTAGCCTTTTCTTTTGTTATAAAACTTAGTCCCACATCGATTGTGATGGGGAAGTTTACTTTGTAAGAGCCTATATAAAGAGGCTCAACTCAATGAATAAACAGACAATGATTAAATAAAAACTTTTTCAGTTAAAATTTTAGAGCTCTTGGGTTCTTGAGATTGGGTGTGAAGCCCGTGGTGCAAGGGGTGTGAAGCCCGCGTAAGGGGTGCGAAGCCCAAAGTTATCTGGTTATTTCTCCAACCCTAATCTCTCTTTTCATTTTATTTCTTGTAAACCCTAGTTTTCTTTTTTATTTGTATTCGAAGGTGATTGCGATCCAGGTTGGTATTACATCAATTTGGTATCAGAGCTTTGGTCCCAATCCCCTTCGAATTTCTTCTCTTCCCCAAATCCTAAATTTAGATATGGATCTCTAGATCTAGATCTACTTTACAAAAAAAATCGATTATTGTTAGATCTAGATCTAAATCTATATTTAGATCTATTTAGATCTACTTTGTAAAAAAAAAAATTGATTACTGTTACATTTTGATCTAGATTTACTTTGAAAAAAAAATAAAAGAAAAACAGAAAAACAGAAAAACAGAAAAAAAAAACAAAAAAGAAAAAGAGAGGAAAAAAAACAAAAAAAAGAGGAATTTTAAAAAAAAGTACTGTTCACCGTGAACAGTAATTACTGTTCACCGTGAACAGTAATTACTGTTCATCCGGTTACTGTTCACAGTGAACAGTAACCGCCGTCTCCCACCCCAACCAGTCCGGAATCTGTTTCTCGCCCGTTCGGAGTCCGTTTTGAGCTCTGTTCGAAGCGTTGGGTTCGTGACTGAGCCCCGAAGCCATTACAAAGATTCCATAGCACTTGAACAACAGATCTGACCTCCACTAGCTCGTATTTGGCACCAGTACTGTCCCAGCAGCAGAGAATCAGTGTTCTGACACATCTTCAGCCTAATTTGACTCCAATTCGAGCTACCGATTTATTGGGTAACCTCTGATCTTTATGCATTGAGTTTTATTCATGAGATTTTACTTTTGTGGCAAATACATTTATACTGATGGGGATGAAAAGGAGGTTGAAAGTGACATGTATGCAGCTCTCCCGTATTTTCGGGGTTTTTATGATCAAGATGGGTATGAAAAGTGGAAAAACCATCTTGAGCATTTCTTCAGGTATTTCTCCTTGACACCTGCGCAGAAGTGTCATTATGCCCAGATGAAGTTAGCTGGAGAAGCTTATTGGTGGTGGGAACACAATCATATCGACTATCGAGATTGGCTTATCCTACAAGAATTTCTTCATGCCCGGTATGCTCCACACCTCGAGGGGCCACAATTCAGCGATTTGGTTGCTGAATGTAAAGAGATCCTCGCTGGCATGGTTAAGATGCTAGAAAGCAAGGCGATAAAAGCTGTTGACAATACAGAATCAGAACCAAAAATTAATGATGATCTAGAGCCAAAGCCAGAAGTTTATGATAAGCCAGAGCCAAAACTTGAAGTTTTTGTTGAGTCGGTGTCACAGCAAGAAGAGGTTTCCTCACAGCCTATGGAAGTTGAAGGCCTCCTTGTTGAGACCCTTGTAGATCTTCTAGCGGAGCCTACTTTGAAGCTAGTATCACCGTTGGCAGCTATGAGTGTATCATTTTTTTTGAGATCGCCTGAGGTGTACGACCCATTGCAGATATGTCTACAGGAGTCAGGCTCACAAGTGATCAGGGTACTTATGGTGCAAAGTGCAATCTGTTCAGTTTCATCATGGATGACGTGCCTCAGTCTGCTATTGGTGTCTTGATCAAGCTGTTATCTTTTATCGCTCCGACACGGAGACCAGTTCCACCTCCACCACCTTGGTCTTGATGTGATGCATTAGTGTCACTGTTACGGCCACCACTATGGCCCGATTGAGGTGCTTCATGAGAGGTGTCCTCACTCGACAAGGTCGACTCTCTCCCACCCTAGGGGAAATGATGGGGACATTACACCAGTACTAATTATCTTTTTATGCCAGTCTATTTTAAGTTTAGCTTTTTCTTTTGTTATAAAACTTAGTCCCACATCGATTGTGATGGGGAAGTTTACTTTGTAAGAGCCTATATAAAGAGGCTCAACTCAATGAATAAACAGACAATAATTAAATAAAAATTTTTTCAGTTAAAATTTCAGAGCTCTTGGGTTCTTGAGATTGGGTGTGAAGCCCGTGGTGCAAGGGGTGTGAAGCCCGCGTAAGGGGTGCGAAGCCCAAAGTTATCTGATTATTTCTCCAACCCTAATCTCTCTTACATTTTATTTCTTGTAAACCCTAGTTTTCTTTTTTATTTATATTCGAAGGTGATTGCGATCCAGGTTGGTATTACATCAGTTTGTCCTATGCTATATGCGATGTCATATGTACACCTCCTATCAATATCACAACAACACAAGAATAAAATATAGTATATTAGAATGAAAAATGGACACGTGCCTAGATGCAAATGTCTAAACCATTTTAAAGCATCCAATTACCGTATTTAATTCTTAATATTATTTACAGTGTACAGGTAATAAAAAAATTTAGCAGAAAATAAGAATATATAAGAATTACCCGACCACACAAGAGCAAGTGTGGACTTCTGCAACGCTAAAAATTAACTTGCACACCAAAAAACAAAGAAGAAAAGTTAACAAAAATGTGAAATCAAACCGTTCCCATCTCCGGCAACGGCGCCAAAATTTGATCGGGGTAAAACTGCGCACAAAAGTGTATGTTTTGAAATTGATATTTAAAGTGTGTGTGCTTTGGCTTCCTCGATACTTCTGTTATAGCATAGAGGCTAAAACGAGTCAAATCCATAAGGACGGGAGGCGATAGAAGCTTTACCGATTGATTCACGTGTATGTTAAAAGTTCTTCAAAGTTTTAAAGAATCAAAAGAAAAGAAAGTAAAGAATGAAAAGAGAGGTACGGTGAAATACAAAGAAGTGAAAAATATTGAAAATAATGTATTTGTGGTTTTTGTTGTATTTCTAAAGCAAAGTGAAAAAGAAAGAAAACTCATGGCACTAACTACTAATGATTCCACCAACATGCTAACCTCTTAGTGATAGTTACCTCACATGTATCATTGACCATCATTAGTCCTTGGTTCAAGAGTGATTCAAAGCATGACCCATATGTAACTCATCACAACTCAACTCATCAAACAAGTGCAAGCTACACTTAAACCATCAATACTATAGAAAAGTAAGCATGGAGTAAAGTAATGTTAGCTTGTTAGTGGTTAGGAAGTTAGAGTGTTAGATCCATCATCATGAGCCGTCAATGGCTCTTGCAAGAGCAAGGTCAAACCGAGACTATTAGATTCATGTGGATTTTCAAATAAGAAGTTAGCAAGTTACTGGTTAGTAGTTAGTTGCCATGAGAGAAAAAATTAGCTACACATGTAAAAGAGATTTAGAGAAAAGAAAACATAGAGAGGTAAAGAGAGCACCTTTCATAGATTGTCACCTTCTATTACAAGCACTCTTGCATTTCAAGCATATACCACACTCTCTCCCTATTACAAGATCTACAAAATGGAAAATACAATGGAGGAAGAAGAACTAACCTAAACTAAACTACCCTAAATTACAACATGGAATGAAAACTACTCCTAACTCTGTATATCTTTGCTCTGAAACCCCATGGGGGTATTTATAGCCACCAGGGAAGAGGGGGGCCAGGGGACAGGCCCTGGCCCAAAATGCGGCCGGGGCCGCAGCCATACTGGGGCCGCGCGCGCGACGCTTTGAGCCGCGCGCGGTCCCGTCTGTCCCCTGTCAGGTCCTGTGCCCGGTTTCTTCTTTGCAGCTCCTGATTTTTACAGAATCAGCTCTCTAAGTCAACGGCTATCTTTAATAGGCTTTTAATCATCAATTAAATGATGATTTAGGGTATTCTTTTTCATTTCACACCATAGACCTAGAATCAAGCAAGCAAAGCTTTATTAGCAGAATTTAATATGAAATTAATGTGAAGATGTGATACAAATTATGCAAAATTAGAGACTAATCACCACCTATAGCCTTTTGTCCCTGGGACAATAATTGGCTTATGATCATACACGACCGATACTTTGAGGGGATAATCCAAACAAGGAAACCCTAATAGATATACCTTGTTTTGTATGTAGCCATAGTCCTGTTGGACATGCAAAAAATTGGTCTGAAGTGGGAGTATAGCCCATTGACATATTGGATGCGTCTGTCCAGAATAGGGGCCCTACCTGGTGATGATCCAATATCTCGAACGTGAGAGTAAACCCATCAGCGGAGTTATCCTCTCGTTTGGGGGATATCCCATCAACAGAGCTGTCTTTCTAGTGTGGAAAATCCTATCATCGGAATATGAAAGGAACCCAGCAGAGGGACTACTAGGGTTCATCCACCCGTAGATTCAGATGAGGAGAGCTCGTAGGCTTGTGTTTGTGTTCTGAATGGGGGGAAGTCCCATCAGTAGAACATCAGACGGGGGCTCTGAGAGGGCGAAATTCGTCCGCAGAGTGGGGGCTCCGAGTGGGAAAAATCCCACTACGGAGGGTTTCGAATCCCGTGGGACTACTGAGATAGGCCTATAGGCATGTCTGTATTGACACTTCTGAGTGAGAAAAATTTCATCAGCGGAGTGTACAAACATGATCCTCCGAGTGGGGGAAATCCCTGCAGCGGAGGAATCGTGTTTTCACCTCCGAGTGGGGAAAATCCTATCAATGGGGCGTATGATAGATGGATGTTGTAACCGTCTCTGAGTTGAAGAAATCCCATCACAGAGGGGTTCTTGCGGCCGCCTCTGTGTGGAGGAAATCCCATCAGTGGGGCGTGTGGCTGGATGGACGTCGTAACCACCTCTGAGTGAGAGAAATCCCATTAGCGGCGGGGGTTCTCTTGGCCGCCTCTGAGCGGGGGAATCCCGTCAGCAAGGCGTGCAGACGGATGGATGTAACTGCAAATGTTAAGTGCATAGAATAATATTTTATTCAGAGAATGCAATACATAAGGCTAGGATTGGAAGGATGTACACTATATGAATGGAGTTTGGGAATTCAGTCGATCGTCTTATACTGGGCGATCAGGTTTTGCTCTTGAGGAGGTTGTGTCCGACTTTCTGAAAATTGCTTCGGGAGTGAGGACGTACTTTTTGAGGAAGCCCTGTTGGATGAGCTCTTCCAGGTACTTTCAGAGGGCCCAATAATGGATGGTTCAGTGCCTTTTACATTCATGGTAGGAACATCTTGGCCTCCACGATTCGCTTCTGGATCAGATCATCGAGGGCATGGGGATTCGAGGACCTACTTTGGGGTCGCCCTTTGCTTGCGTAGAATTGTTCTGGAAGGCTGCGAGGGTTTGAAGCTGTTGGTTGAGTAGTTTCAGTTCCTCTTATTCACTGATGATGTTCTCACGGTCGAGCGTTATCTGTTCCCGTTCACGATCAGATTGAAGTTGTTCCTTTATTTACTTTTTCATCTCGTAGAGTATGTGAAAGAGCTGATCTTTTTGTTACTGAGATCGTTGGACTAGTGGATGGTTCCTGCGATGAGATGGAGCCAGTGCCCTCTGCATGTGGTTGATTGCTGGTTGGTCGGGAGGCCGTGCCCCCAGTGGTCGCGATGGCCTTGCCTTTGGAGGTTGCATTGTTGGTGATCCGCTTTCGTGGAGCCATTGTTGATATAGGAGGGGGGTTTTGTGTGGAAGGTTGTGGGGAAAGAGATCATGAGTATAGAGACTCATATCTTAATTAAAGCACTAAAATGCGGTGGAGATTTTCTGGTACGATTGATCGAGCGGTCAATTTCGCACAATGGTGAATAAAAGTAATGCAGAGATTCACACATAGAGGATAAACAAATACACATGATTTTTACGTGAAATCCTGAGAAAAACTACGGGGAGGGGGAGAGAATTCACTATTTTTAAGAAGTTACAGTGAACTCAGTAGAGCTATACTTTGTTTACAATTTCTTGTTTTCTGTCTAGTATGGCTTGAATTATCGACTTGACCTCCTTTTTGGTCCAGATCTCAGTGTATAAATACCCTGACAGTCTTGATTGGTGGTGCGAATCGTGCAGATCTCCATAACCGCATGATTTGCACGTTGGAATTTATTTCTAACTGCTCGGATTATGCCCTTGATTGTGGGGAGCGATTCCTGTAGTCTAACCGTCCGCGCTGGGTAGGAGCTGTTGCAACGTTCAAAATGTTGGATGATCCGATGGTGTAACTGACTCCACGAATTAAGAGAGTCCTGCTTGTTGAATTGAAGACGAAGATCAATAAGGTTGGTTGTTGTAGTTGTATTGCTCGGAGTGAGAAGAATCGGCTTCTGGGTGGTGGTATTCTAAGAAGGAGGAGTGACCTCTGGAACTACTGAGCGGTGCTCGGGAAGGTGCTCGGAGTATGTGAGTTCTCGGGCGGTGGAGTCCTCGGAATGAGTGACCTCGGGAACTGCTGAGTGGCGCTTTGGGAAGATACTCTGTTGGCATGTTTTGTCGTTTGTCTTGGGCGGACCTCGGGGTGGGACAGGTGTCGCGATCCTGGTGTAGATAAAAATCTGACAACTACACACACAACACACATATATATAATGTATGCAGAACAATTTAATTAAGTGATAGATGATTTATCAATTCCATAGTTCACTCTTCAAAATCACTCTTTAATGAACTCAAGGATACAAATAATATTTGGATGAAGTCAATGAAATTAAGGGAGTGCAATCATGATGTTGGTCAAAAATATGAGAGAAATCCAATGTTAGCCAACTAGAAAATCAATTTAGTTTCATGCAACAAAGCATCAAATATCCAGTCCATATCTAATCGATATTTTATCATTAATCAATAGAAAATTGAAAAACAGATCAGTTGATACAATACTTACAATTCGGTTATGTGATCTATGGTTTTCAAGAGAATTGATATACCGATCTAGCCAACGTTTTCATAATCCTGTTAGTGCTACCCAAAGAGGTCTAGAAACACTACAGTAATAGTAATCGCTACTGGATAATTCCCAATAGGTCCAACTAATCCCACAACAAACCTCCATGGACCATGGATGTCTCCAATGGAGTCTGCAATACCCCCGTGAACATCTTCATTAGGGTCCATAAAGTAATCTCATGGGTTCAAATTAAATATCCACTTGGCCAGGTTCCATATTATCCATATAACCCCACCGGCTGCCCGTGTGGGTTAAGAAATCCATTTGGCTAGAGGTGCATATACATGTCTGTTTCTAATCTCAAAGTAATTTTATAATAATTATCAGCATGCAATAATGTAGCACTTCTCTTTGAAATAGTAATGTTTTCTGAAAGTTTCATAGGCCATAAAACATTTAAGGGAGCCATAAGACATTGTTTATGAAAACATGAAAATGCAAGCAGGGCAAATAATATGTATTTCACTTCGAAGTTGTATATAGGCAATGAAAGGGAAAACTACAAGTAAATGTCATAGGAATTGGAAATAAAAGTGGATGCGTTTATTTTTTAACTTAAGATAGGCAAAAATGATACTCAATGCATAAAATTTTGTTTTGATTCCTTTCACAATTTGTGATGTAAAGAGATTGATTCATGCTAATCGAGAAGGTGTATGTCCATAGTCGAGGTTAGGTATAATTCATTTTTTTTTTTTGAGATAACATGCTGTTACTCAATAATTCGTGTTCCATAGGTTCTGGTTGTTTGATTTGTATTGACATGGAAAGAGATCAACACATACTGAAAATAGAAAACATCAACTCTTTTGCGTTGTTGTCCCCAATAAGAAAGACTAAACCCTAAAATTCTCAAGCTCTCCATCTCAATTCATAGAATCCAAAAGAAGAAATGGCCCTCAAGTTCATGTCCATTAAAGAAATTTTACAGAATATAAGGGCATATTATTTATCACCTGTTAGATTCAAGATACATGCCATAAAAATCTTGAGTTCATGGTAAAGAGAATTAGGTTTAAGGGCTCACAAAGGCACATTCCAATTAGAATCTAAAAAAGAGAATTGAAGGGGAAGCTTACAAGGATGTATGACCTGAAGAACTAAGGTCTGTGCTTCCCTCTCCTTCCTCGCTCTTGCTTCTCGCCCTTGCTTTTCTTCTTTTTTCTTCTGTCATTGGTTTTGAAAGAGGAACGGAGGAAAAGGGTTGGGAGTGGGATGTTTCCAAGTTTGAGTCAGTTTGGTTGGAAAAGTTCACATGAGTGATAAGCCCTCTGTTATTAATATTTTTTATGTTTCAGATTCACAAATAAATTTACATGTTACATCATTTAAGTAAAAGTCCTCTTTACGTCTACTTTCATTTACTTTTCCATTTACTCAAGATATTACATGTAAAAAAGGAAATCCCCTCTATTTGAATCCTTATTAAAAAAATTCAAATCCCCCAAGAATAAAAGTTTCCCAGTTCTAGTACAAATTCCACATTTTTGAAGTTCACCAAAACTTTCAACTTAACAGTTGGCAAAGATTTTGGTCCAAATAACATGTTGAAAAATCATAAATTAATCATTTATTCTCCAAGCCGGTTTGGTCACTTTTCCTCATCTAAATATTTTGCCTTAGTCTCCTAGCCGGTTTGGTCAACACACGCTAAATTGATTTTAGCTATATTACTCTCGATCAATTGGCATTTATTAGAGTTTGGTAAAACATTAGTACATATAACATTATAAGTGTATGGGTATTACATGTTAACCCCATAAACCACTAACTTTATACACTTTTCTCTTTATGCTTATTCCAAACTCCTCCTCTACTTTTTGCTTAATCTTATAATTACATATATAAATATATAAGTAGTAATACGATGTATATGTATTGGTGGCTTTTCCAAATTTTGCAAATTCACGTACCCATATCATATCGTATACGATACTCATATCCGTAGCCGTGAAACCTTGCCTTAACTCTTTCATTGTTTTGCGGAATCTGGTGCCATAAGGACGCTTTCCTACTTTTGTCATATTTTAGGAAATTTGGGAATGTCATTCCATTTAACGTCTAGGTTATTTTGTGTCATAGAGATGCTTTGCCACTCTTTTAAAGTTTGGGGAATTTTGTGCCTTCGCTCCTTGGTTGTATGAGCTTAAAGTGCGTGATATAAGTTCGCCTTCCTACCAACTTGCTATGAAGGTTATATGACACGCCTCTCTTGACTGTAGTTAGTTTGGTTTGGCCTTTGACACAAATCCAGAGATTGTTATCACTGCGAGGCCCCTTTGTAAACCTTGGTCATCTTCATGAAGCCTTCCCTGCTCCATAGAAGAATTCCTGCTTTGAATGGTAAATGTAATGATGATGATGATTCTAAGGCTTTTAGAATGCTTTCATGGTTTTAGGGTTTCTTCAGCATTTTTCTGATTTTTTTCTACTTAGTACCTGGTCAAATTATCCCCCAATGCTATATTGGTGACATGTGCATGAATAAGGTATTTATTGTGTTGTAGCACCCTGTTCCCGGTTATGTACCCAGATATCTGTCCTGATTTTTCGACCGTATTGTTTCAATTTTCTTCTTTTTGCAAAATAATTCTGAAAATTTCAGAAAATCATGAAAAATTTAAAATATTGAAAACAGTGTTTAAAATTGAAATCGGTCAAATCAAACTACCAGAAAGGTTAAATCGGACAGTATGCTGGTATCGGGTTCTTGGTCCAGGTCAAGACTGACTCTAGAACTGAGAATCCAAATCCGATACCAAATAACATAAGCAATCACAACCCAAAATGTTTCCAATATTTTAGATTTTTTATGGTTTTCTGGAATTTTTCAGAATTATTCTGCAAAATCTTTAAAACCGGTGTCGATCGGTATCGCTGACCGATTCCCGGATTTTTAGTTTCCAAATGGAGTTGAATTTTTAGAAACGGCTTTCACATTACTTCTTACAATCTCATTTTCTATCTAAATACATTTTTTGAGATTTTTTTTAATTTATCAAAATTTGACCGATTTGGTGTCGACCGGTATCGCCGGAAGATTCTAAGATTTTTAATTTGAAAATCAGATTGAATTTCTCGAATCCGATTTCACCAAGCCTCTTAAATAATATTTTCTATTTTTAAGAATATTTGGGAACATTTCTGAAACAGTCAAATTTTACCCTATTTAAATAATAATATTATTTTTTCTTTCTTTTCTTTTCTTGCTTTTTCCTTCTCCACTCATCTACTTAATACTCCAAGGTTATCCTATTGATTTAATTATTTAATAATACATTTATTCATTAATTTTCCTTATTTCTCTTCCTTTTCTTTCTTTTCTTTCTCTTTCTTTTTCTCTCTCCTACCTGCTCCCCATGTCAACCCATCCCCTGCAACCATAACCGACAGCAGCAACAGGCACCATCCCTCCACTCCTCTCTCCCTCACCTTCTCTTTATTTTTCCTTTCTTTTCTTCCCATTCTCTTCATCTCCCTCTCTCTCCCACCAACTCCTCCTTCCTCCACCTGACCGCCGCCTCCACCAGCGTCGCAGCCTCCCCTAGCCCGCTGCCCATCCCCCAAGACCCCCTCTACTCCTTTCTATTTCCTCCTCTTCAATCGCCCCTCATTTTTTTTTCCAATTTCTCTCAAAACCCATCATTACCATTTCTTCAATTCACCTTCAATCACCTTCAATTACACCAATTCCTCTACTCCTACCACCCAAACACCATCTCCTTCTCCTCCAACTCCCCAACACCACCATCTTCAACCACCACCACCACCACCAACAACCACCTTTACCATCAACAACTACAACATCATCAACACAACTCCCCTTCCCCTCCCTCTCCTCCACCCAAGGGGCGCCGCCGGTCGCCTCTCCTCGTCGGCCGCCCCTACGGCGGCGCTGCCGCCGGCCACCCACCTCATTTCCCTCCATGGTTCAAAGTCTCAGTCTCGGTCGCCGACTCGGCCGGCACCGACTCGGATCGGTCTCAACGACTCGGATCGGACTTGGACGATACGCGCAAAACGCTACATAAAACGTCAAAAAAATTATGAAAAAATCATGACAAATCATAAAAAAATGTAGACATCAAAATTCATATATCACATATTCAAAACATATCACGTAGCACTCAAAACATAACGTGAAAGTATAAATATAAGCGTTGTCGGTAGAAAGATATCAAAATACATATATAATATAGTAAATTGTACAAAATAATTCATAAGTATTTGCTAATATAGTCATTTCCACATTGAATTACGTGGAGGCCCAAAATCATTATTATCATCATCCCCGCGATAAGTATAGAAACTAGGTATATAGTTTCCATAAGGATAATAATATGTTTGTGGGTGAGATCCTGTAGGCTAAGATGATTGGCCAGAGGATCCACTATCAGAGTAATATGGCGGTAGGGGTTGTGCAATATCAGCTCCATGGTGATAATACCCAAAACCTCGATATTCAGTGCTGCTAGTAGAATATTCACCGGTGCTAGAATAATCAGTGCCAGAATATTGGCCAGATGTCAAACCCAACCCCTGTAAATGGCCTTCAAGACTATGATGACCATGTGAGTAGTTATCATGTCCACTCGAATAATCATCGCTAGAACTGAAATCGACCAACCGATCCAAATGCCTATGCTGTTGCGAAATCCCCGCCGACCTCCATGATCTGTATCTTGTGTGGGATAATATTCTGAATTCCGTGTTATAGCACTACCTCGTTGGCTTTCACCAACACCATGAGTCTCTTCATCATTATCGTCATCACCTCTATAACCGTCGTCATCAACACCACCACCATCACCGTCGTCATCATCACCGTCGTCACCATCACCGTCGCCATCACCGTCACTTTTGTCACTACGACGAATACCTTCATCCAATCAACATAAGTCATCTGGTGGTAACATCGGCTGTTCTCCCTCACGAATCCACTCATCCAAAATATCATCATCATTGAAAATATTGTTTAGATCAATTGGGTTGTAATAATCATCAGTGTTGCTTTTGCATGTCAAGTTTCTTACTTACAATCGCATATTATAATGCACAAATACTAGTTTATACAACTTGTTCATTGCCAATGGTTGTGCAATTTTGTATGAATTAGCGATCACGTGCTCCAATTTCTTTCACAACCTGATGAACATGTTTGACTGAAAACTTTGATGACAATTTTCTGCAAATTGGGAGCTTCTTCGCCATAATTAATCCACCAATCAGCTGGAAGAGATTGTTGCACTGCTCTTCTAGTTAGTGAACTTTCAAATTCTCTAACTTCATTCACAAATAATTTTATCTGTGAGAATACACATCACAAGTGTTAATATTTGCATAAACATTATATCGATGAAATAAATAAATTATTATTACCTCATTAATAGTTCTTGCTTGTTTATTCAAATCCAGCTCCAATCTTTTAGTGACCTCTTTTATCCATTTCTCACTTCTGGATGTGTAGATAAGTTTTTTGAATATTGGTGTGTTGGATTTAAAAAATATGCTGCAACAATGTAAATACATGATTGTTATGATATGACAGTTTCAATTTCTAGTCAACAAATATGATTTCTAGGCAAATGAATTACCAACAGCATGCAAGTGTCTATGCAATTGTCCCTCCCATCTTCTATTAATGATATCGCAGTACTTCTTTCAGTTTTATTTGATGCCTTCATAGCCAATTTTGCTCTATCCATAGCTTCATATATAATAGATAATGTAGGTTCTTGTCCTGGTCCACTATCTTCAAGACTCTAACAAGAATCCATAATATTTGGACCTCTCTTGCCTTTTTCTAAAACCGGTCAGTCAGAATGAGATTAGAAACCTTATCTTGTACATTTCTTCTACTCTTTTCCTTGTTGAATTCACGCCATTCGGTAGTCGTACACATTCTTTTCAAATTTTTGCTCATAGCGAATAAGGCTTTCAATAGAAATAAACTCGGTGGCAAATCGTGTTATACCTGGTCTCAACAAATCTCTATCTCTGATAAATAGCTTCATTAAATCCACCATTTGGAGGCTATTGTAAATGAATGATGTGATGATCTTAGCATCATCTAATGTCTCCTTGACTGATTTCGCGGAGCATATCTTCAAGCATCAAATCAATGCAATATGCTGCACAGGGAGACCAAAATAAATGTTTTCTCTTCTCTATCAACATATGACCAACTGCTTTGAAACGTGCCTCATTATCTGTTATAACTTGCACGATATTTTCTTCACCAACTTCATCAATAACTTTATCTATTAGCGAGAATATATAATCAGCAGTTTTTGAGATATTAGTAGTATCAACAGAAGTATGGTAGATCATGCTTCTATCACAATAAATCATGAAATTAACATTAGACTTTCTATTCCGAGAACTCCAGCCATCACACATGATCGTGCAACCATACTGCGGCCATTTTGTTTTTATTAAAGCAATATATACTCCAATTTCTTTCATTTCCTTTTCAAAATATATTGCCAATCTGATACCCTGTAGGGCCTTTTACACCTGGGTCTGCCTCCGAAAATAGTATTAGTCATGGCTTGATAGTAAGGACCACTATCAGCTCATTAAATGGTATTGCATTGTAGTGAAAGAATTTCGTCATGGATTTCCAACCTTTCTAATATTCTCAGTTGAGAACATGCTTTTGATTGATTTCTGTTTGTTGGGAACATGTAAGGATCAATACCACGAGTTGGAATTTCAGCTTCTCTCATAGTCATACTCCGACGCAATCTACGGTTAATCCCTGATCCTAAAGGCTGCAAACAATTGCTACCAATATCAACTCCTTCTCTGCGATCTCCAAATGGCTTTTTTCATAGCTTGTTTTAGTTTCTTCTTTCAACTCCTTCTAAACCACCTTCTTCAATTTTATTATCAGAATCTCCATCGGTCACATCATAAAAATTTTCCTCAATTAAAGATCTCATAAGTCGCTCTTTCTTAGATTTTATGGCCGCTCTTTCTTTGCTACCTTCAGAAAGATGTCTCATTAATTGAGATACCTCTTTTGATACTCGCAAGCATCCTTCCACCTGACCGGGTACATGTGCTATATGTTGCTTCAATCTAGTAATATCACTATGGACTTGTTTCCCATAATAATTACACTTCACAAGTTTCTACTTCCACCAATACGGGTACTATGTTCCCATCCAATATCGCGTTGCTTTGAAGCCATACTGAAAATTTAAAAAATTATCTGTTAAATTAAATTAAAACTAAAATTAACTAAATTAACTAAATTAAAGAAAATTAAGTTAAACTAAATTAAATTAAACTAAACTAGTTTATACTAGATTAAGCTAAACTAACTTAATTGCCTAACTTCAATAAAATTAAGTTTAACTAAACTAAACTAATTTAAATTAAATTAAACTCAATTAAATTAAACTAAATTTAACTAAACTAAACTAGTTTATACAGTGGAGAGGATCAGAGGGGAGAGAGAGGAGACAGAGAGACAGAAAGAGAGGAACAGGAGAGAGAAAGGGAGGGGGAGAGAGATGGAGACAGAGAGGGAGAGAGGGACAGAGAGACGGAAGAGGATCAGAGGAGAGAGGGACAGAGAGACACAAAGGGGAGGGGAGAGAGAGGAACAGAGAGAAAGTGAGAGAGATGGAGAGGATCAGAGGGGAGAGAGATAGACAGAGAGAAAAGAGGGAGAGAGACGAAGAGAAGAGAGAGGAACAGAGAGATAGGGAGAGAAGAGAGATCGACGGAAAGAGAGAGGGAGAGAGAAGCACCTGCGGGCTGCGAGTGGACGACGACGGCGGGAATTTTTTTTTCTTCTGCTTTAGATCCGCAGGCCCGGCGTGAGAGAGAGCGAGATCTGAGCAGCGTGAGAGAGAGATCTCTCTCTTTTTATCTTTCGGTTCACAGGCGACTCGGCCGAGTTGACTGAGTCGACTCCGAGTCAGACCCGACCCGGATCGACTCGGCACCCGCCCTTCGACTCGGGGGTCCGAGTCATTTCGTAGGCGGCCGAGTCGGATACGACTCGA